>OMLM01007619.1:0-43555 GCA_900302695.1 Helostoma temminkii | reverse complement strand
GACATTTACATCAAACGCTGCAGGTCAAAGGCTGAGAAGATCCTTAACCAACCCACACACCCTGGTCACTCTCTCTTCTCACTACTCCCATCAGGTCGGCGTTTCCGCTGCCTGAGGTCCAGAACTGTGAGGATGAAAAACAGTTTCTTTCCCCTAAAGCCATCCGCCTGCTCAACTCTGAGCCATAAAACAAAATAATCTGGTTCAATCAAAACACTGTATACTCTGTAATATTTAAATTGAGGGTATGCTACGGTGTATTAGTGTGCATAATGTAAATGGTTGTGTACGTGTATATACATGTTTATGTATGTGTGTAAATATATGTATATATGTATATGTACAAATGGACCTATGCAAGAGATATTCGATGGGGGTATATATATATGTTTATATATTTATGTATGTATGTAAATATGTATAGGCACACATAGGGTACGTGCAGATGTATGTGTACATGTACTGTCCTTGATCTCTACTTGTTTGTCTAATTGTGTAAAAGGAAGCAGGTACATCAGCGCATTTCATTGTACATTGTACTAGGTATAATAGTGCATATGACGAATAAACTTATCTTATCTATGTCCTCTGCAGGTCTCATTTGCTGCTACGTCCCCGAGCTTGTCCAACAGAAAGTGGTATGGGAACCTGTTCAGCACGATGCCGTCAGACCGAGCTCTGAACCAGGCCACAGTGAAGCTGCTGCAGCGCTACAAGTGGACCAGAGTCGGCGTTGTCACACAGCAGGGACCCAGGCACTCAGAGGTGATGCTGCAGCGCTTCAGGGATGTTCATGATCGAAGGTTCTTCCTTTTTTCTGTAGCATCACGGTCTTTGTTTGTTTCTCCAGATGCAGAAGGATCTGATGAGACAGCTGCTGAAGGCTGATCTTCAGGTGGTGTCTTCAGAAACTCTCTCTGACGACACCTGCTTCAGCCTGAAGAAACTGAAGGTGAAAGTAATGCAGCAGACCTGCATGAACAGGGCGAAGACGAACTGTAAACTAGTCTGTGAAATGTTAATGTGATAATGAATAGACGTTATGTTTATTACTCTGTAGGAACGTGATGTACGGATCATCGTTGCACAGTTTGAAGCTGATTCAGCCTCTGAGGTTTTCTGCTGTGTAAGTGCATCGTATGAGAATGTAAAGAGTCCAGGTCTTGCTTCTTTAGTGGTAAACACAAGTACAATACTTCACCACAGTGTGGTGTGGAACGGGATGATGAGTTCCTGTTATGGTTAAAGTCTTTATAGTTTCTTATATTGTTGAATAGTTTTAAAAAAGTAAGTTCCACTCAAAATGGCACTGAACTAGCTATAAATTAAAAACACAGACTAGGACTGTTAGCTTAGCAGGTGAGGCTAAGAAGACTTATTTATAGAGACCAACAACTGTTTATTAGCTCCCACCAGGAGGACTATTATCCACCAGCATAGGTGCTGGGGAACACCCTGGTCAGCCACACTGTGAACACTGTGTTCAGAACTGTGAACAGCAGCTGGGACGCTCCGCCACTCTGCTTCTGGTTCCGACAAATTCATCAAGTTGCTCTTACTACAGAGGTTGAAGTACAGGTTGACCTGTTCTTCGAGAACTTCAGTTGAGTTCAGTTTATTTATATGGAGCCAAATCACAGCAAAAGTCATCTCACAGCACTTCACAATGTTTAAAGTTTAATAGAATGAAACAGTGTGTTTAGGCCAGAACTGCTCCAGATGACGTTATCTGTGTTTGTCAGCTAAAATCCAACATTGTAATATACAGTATTTTAGAACCTTTGTTGTACATGAATGACACATGTACAACAATGAACAGTGTGCAACAACCATAGGAAACAAGTTGAACAAGTGAAGTGGCTGTTTATATTTAGAGGGTTTGTACAAAACTTGAGTAATAATTATTGCATTTATGTTGATGAAACTTGTGTTAATGAAAACAGTTTTCTCTGTGTGATGATCAGGCGTACACTCTAAACATGTTTGGTGCCCAGTACCAGTGGATTGTCGTTGACGGTGGAACAGCTGGATGGAGGCTGGGGTGGGAGGTTTCTGGCTGTATGGCCAGCAGCCTGCTGACGGCCGCGGACGGGACCATCAGGCTCCAGAGCAGACCGCTCGGCAACATGGACACACCAGGAGTCTCTGGACGGGTCAGAAAATATTACACTCTAGTCTGATTATTATAAAAGGAATGACTTTTGGTTAAATAAACTTCATTTCTATCATCAACCTGATTTCTGATTATTTACTAAGATTATAATAATAATAATTGTTTTTGTATTATATTTACTTTTTATTATTTTATTTTGTTTGTTCATTGCTTTGGATTATTTTTCTATTAGATCAACAAATAAGGTCATTCACATTCACAAACTGAGACTTTAACTTGTAGCAAAACAAAGCAAATGTTGAAGCTACACACACTTTTTAAGAGGAGAAAACATTTATTGTTGATTTATTTTACATTTGTGCTGAAAACTGCAAACAAACTTTCAGAGGCGAAAAATATAAATACAAAATACAACAATTATTACTACAAAGGTAATAATATAAATATTTGTAGTAATGAATAAAAACTAAGGGCAATGATCTGACGAAGATACAGAAAGTACAGTATTTCCTCATGAGGAATATACTTACAACTCTACTGTACTCATACATGTACTTACACCTCTGTGTCTCTGCAGACCCCTGAGGAGTACCAGGACAGCTACGTTAGACAGCTGACCCAGGAGGGGTCAGAGGTCAGCCCCATCCACTCCTTCGCCTACGACGCCGTGTGGGTCGCTGCCAAAGCTCTGACTCAGGTGATGGAGGTGATGAAACACAGAGAGAAATACAGCGTCCAGAGAAATGTGATGGTCAGTGAGGAGGCGGTTCAGAGGACGCTGATGGAGGCGGTGAAGAGCACCAAGTTTGTAGGAGTCACAGTGAGAACAATAACACACACCTGAAACACACACACCTGTAAGATACCTGTTACACTTATTCTTGTTGTTTACTTTAGTACTGGTACATCATACTGTACAAGTACTGGTATTTCTACCTGTAATATATGGAAGTAGTTCTATAGCTGGTATGATACTAATAATGCAGTGGTTACTGCAGTACAGATACTCTAGTACTTCAGCGTTTGCTTTGTGGTTTTCAGGGTCCAGTTTCATTTCGAAATGGGGAGAGAATGACGTCGATCGAGTTGATTCAAAGTCAAGGTGACGAGAATCAGATGTAGCTGCTGTAGCGAAGTTCAAATTCAGATATTAGTAGGATTAAGCAAGTGAAGTGTGTGTGTGTGTGTGTGTGTGCGTCCTCAGGCAGCAGTGCTGTGTTCGTGGGTGAGTTTAACACCAGCACCCAGCAGCTCCGATTAATGAACCACCTGCTGAAGTTTAAAGGTCAGAAGTAAAAAACACTGAATTATTATTATAATATAATTATTATTTTATATTATATAATGATAATAAAATGTGAATATAAAACTCATCCAGTGTTTGTTAGTGTATTTTTACTGTTGTTGTTGCCACTTTAAACTCTTTTACATTTATGACGTTCGGTTCTTTCTGCAGGACAGAGACCAGCCAGAGACCAGGCCCTGGTCCGTCTGCAGCGTCGTCATGTCAGCCTCCTTCTGTACATCACAGTTTCATCAGCTGCAGCTGTGACCATCATCATCACCCTCTTCATCCTCTGCTTCACTTTCATCAACCGCAAACACTGGTCAGAACCGTGGAGCAGCTTCAGAAAGGGAGCGGGACAGGAAGTGATTCCTGCCAACAGCTCTCTGCTGCTACTCTAGAATTTCCACTTAGGCGTTAACAAACGTTCTGTCTGTGCCTCTAGGCTGCTGAGATCAAACAGTAGGTCCCAGGATGTGCTGCTCCTGCTGGGCATCCTGCTCTCGTCCTCCTCAGTCCTGATCTCAGGTCTGGATGGAGCCTCAGTGTCTGACGGGGTGTTTGAGATTTTCTGCTCTGTGAGTTCAAGTCGCTGCTTCTGGTACTGTGCAATAATATTTATGTTCCAGATTGTTTATGGTTAAAATATCCCCACCACAGTTTAAGAAGAATATCTGATTGAGGACAACAGCAGGAGCTTGTTTCTAAAAACAAAATATTCACCTTGTGTTTCTCAGCAACACAGAAGCTGCTGCAAATGTAAAATCAATTTTACGACATACTAATGTATGTAGTCTTACTACGGTGTAACTACAGTCTTACCACAGTGTAATTATAGTCTTACTACAGCCTTACTACAGTGTAACTACAATATTACTACAGTGTTACTACAATATTACTACAGTGCAACTACAGCCTTACAGCAGTGTAACTACAGTGTACCTGCTGTAGACAGATGATGAATGAATGAATAAATCATCTTTTTGTAAAGTTGGTTCTGCTTCTTTGTCGTTCTGGATCAGAAACTGTCTTAAGACACTGGACTGGGCTCTTACTTGGTTTCTTAATTGCTGAAGTTGACTCGACGTGATGTCCGCAGGTCTACGATCCACAGTCTGCACGGTTCAGTCATGTTGGATGTTCTGTTCCTGCAGGTTCGTCTGTGGACAGTGTCAGTGGGACACACCATGAGCTTCTCTGTGCTGTTTGCCAAAACATGGAGGGTTTATTCACTGATCAGCACCACACACAAGGTGAATCTGCAAAACAACTTCTGAACTTTAGTTGTTATAAATAAAGTTGATGAGTGAAATGTTATTGAAACTCAGGGAACAGAAACACAACCCATGTTCCTTTATGGTTGAACTGGTGTGAATCCTTCTCTCTGCTGTGTCCAGTCTCAGGACAGGTGTGTGCTGATCTGGATGCTCCTGTTGGATGTGTTTGTTTTAACCTCCTGGCAAATCCTGGACCCTCTCAGACGGGTGGATATACACCACAGCTCAGAGGTAATGAAGAGCATAATTATCTGTTATTTTCTTTCACAGTAAATAAAACTATAAATTATTTCCTGAAAAAGTGATGTTAGTAAGTGATGATGAAGATAAACCAACCTTAACAACATTCAGTGATTTAATCCCAAAATAAATAAAAACCAAACCACTGGTTTGAGTGTGTGAAACTTTTTTGTGCTTTGGTTTTTACTCTGGTTTTATGCAGCTGACTCCCCCTTTTAGTTTTTACCTCAGTGTGAGCTACTTTACCCTGTTCCAGTAATTTAAACATAGTCATACATGATACACTGATGTAAAAGGTGCCACAGACACAGATTCCCAGGAGTAAATATTTTTCTTTTCCAGACTGACCCTGCAGATCAGGACGTTATCATTCAGTCGTCCTCTGAACACTGCAGCAGCATCAGCACAGAGCTGTGGCTCACTGCTGTCTACGGATATAAAGGACCTCTTCTGGTCAGTGCCTACTCTAAACACATTAGAGTTTGTTAATTTATTATCTGTTTATTGATTAATGTGACATGAAATCAAGCTTTCTATCATTAAACGTGACTGTATTGTGCTAAAATGCATTACTTCCATTAGATTTACAACGCGGTTAATAACTAAGCACATTTATGCAAGGACAGTACTTAACTACATTTCTGAGGTACACAGTGAGTTGAACAGCTTATGGACATAATTTATAAAATTTGTAATTTTAATTTAATTACAACTTTAGGAAGAATTGTGCTGGGATTGTTTGCAACTGCCCCCCTGTCCTACAGTAGGGTGGGCAGCTGCCCTTCGTCCCCCCGTAGTTCCACCCGCGCTGCACAGTATCTGTCCGTAATAAACTAATAAACTAAATTTAACATTTGGTTTATTAGTGCAGATTGATACACACACACACGGCACAAACATGTCAATGTGTGTGCTGCACACACATCCACACAATACATCACTTATCCATGTGAACATCAGAGCTGTTACAGTGTGTAACGATCGCCGCTGTGTGTTTTTCACTGTGAGCATCCACACATTCACATCCCAGATGAATAAATAAATTCAATTAATTAAATTGAACCCACCAAACTGGCTAGTGAGAGTGATTGTTGAAATCCATTGGAATTTTTCATCCAAATTTCTGAACAATCCATCAAAAATATGTGGAAATTGTGGAACTAGAAGGTTTCAACTAATGTCTGGGAGTAGAGCCAAAAAAGCACAGACACTGCAGCGACGTTTACGGAGGTTTGTTGAGAAAATAATGAGAGAAATAAGAGATAATCAGCCTGGAGAGTGGTGTCTGACATGTTGTATTTCCACACATCACTTTCCTAAATGTTCCCAGTGAGCAGTGCTGAGGCTCCAAGAACACTAGAACACTTGGACTTGAATATATAAAATGCCATCTGCTTGTCTGCAGGGTCTCGGGTGTTTCCTGGCCTGGAACATCAGGTGTGCACAGGTAGATCACCCTGCTGTCGGCAGCACACACCTGAGTCTGAGCATGTTTGCTGTGACGGCGTTCTCTGTGGCGGGAGTGTCGGGGTCACTGCTGACGTCCCACGATCGTCCCTTTCACTTCTGTGTGAGCAGCGTCCTCATCCTCTGCTGCAGCATCTTCATCCTGAGCTGGATGTTCGGACCAGTGGTCAGTGCTCTCTGCTCTTTACCTTCTTTATCTGGTGCAGGGTTGGACACTCAGACCCTGGTGACAGCAGACTGTAAAGAGATGCTGCCTTTTTAAAATGTGTCTGCAGATGTTCTACTTATGTTGCAATGGCAGTGAGCAGCAGCAGCAATCACAGCTCCAGAGTGACGAAGATGAACTGAGCAGCTTAAACAAGCAGCTGAAGAGTCGAACTGCGCAGGTGAGGACAGAGTCCAAGACTTAAGGACTAAAACCCTGCAGGAGTGTGAGGCCTTGTCCTGTTTGTTCTTAGAATCTGAATGTTGGTGGAACTGAACAGGTAAAGTTTTATGTGTGAGAGCAGCTTCAGTCAGACGCCCAAAGCTTGAGGTGATTGTGAGATTTCAGTCTTTGTTCAAGAGTTTTTTCAAAATACTGCATCAGTTGGAAATCCATGACTTCTGTTTGGTCTTCCAGCTCTGGTTCGAGTGTTTGTGCAGAGATTCTTTTCAATCTCAGCGCCAGAGCAGCTGTTGAATACAGTATATAACAAGTATTTGTATTAAAACTGTACAGTTTAGAGCCACAGAATAAATGATAAACCCTAAGTTAAGCAGAATATGGAGACGTCAATGATTTAACTTGTTTGTGTTTGTTGTCCCTGACACAGAACAGTTTACTGGATGATTTGGTAACTGAACAGGAAAAACAGATCAGTGTGAAGTACAAAGGGCAAAAACACAGAGAAAATCCAAAACAAACAGACAGAGACAACAGCTGGAAAAGTGAAAGTGAAGCTGTAGAAATACAGATGGTTAAAGTAGAGAACAAGTTAATAGATCAGTGAGTGAAGTCAGTGTGTAGGGTCAGAGAGAGTTAGACAGAGGACAGCTGATCACTGAAACTGTCCCACTGAACATGCAAAGAGAAAAGAGTAAAACTGCCCGACTGCACTGGAACCAGTTCACTTCTTTATTTTAGTTCATCATCTAAATATCTAGGTGTTTATGGAAGGTGCACCACAAAAATCAGTTTTAATCAGAGTATAAATACACATTCATGTTATTAGTTGAAAACATATTGCTGCTGTTTGTCGTCTTCCCTGCAGCTGGATGCAGAGATAGAAACCATCACCATGCAGCTGACAGAGACGTCAGAGGTTCAGATGCTTCGTGTGACGAGAACAAGCGGTAACACCACCTGACACTGGAAACGTTTTATTCAGTTCAGAGTTCAGGATTAAAAAGGAAAATAAAGTAAAAACATTTTATAACATGTTATAGTTGCTTAAATGTGGACAGAGTAAATGGAAAATTACAGTCTATAACAAGCCAGTCGCACATTAACTTACCACATTAACGTCTTTTCCTTCTGTAACTGTTTTTGTGTCTGAAAGCAGCTGAACTCAGATCTGTGACGTCGACTCATGAAGATCAGATCTGTGCTGAGGACAAGAACCCAGAGAGGAAACCTTCAAGTCCAGACCACATCAACTCTCCTGAACTGTGAGTCCAGCAGTAACAGATCTGACACTGACGAACAGTTTGATGTGTGAGGTGGAAAAGTGGCTAAACGCTGACGTGTGTGAATAAACACGAAGATAAGATCAGCTTAACTAAGAGAAGTGTCACATCTGTATGGTGTTTTCTGTTTGTTTGTACACAGTCAATCAGATCCACATTAGTCTGAATTTACACAGGACTGAGCTGGAGTCATGTTTTATTGCTAACTAGACTTTATTGTGTAATAAATGTGGATGTTAACTTTTAAACCCTGTGGATCCTGTAGATTTGCAGCTTCAGTTCTTCCTTGTCTGTTAAATCTTACAAGTAAGTGAATCTACAAGTGGAAACACAAGTTACCATTATGAATTATTATTATTATTGTATGCAGAAATAATTGAAATCAGACTCTAGTGCTGCTCAGTCTGTCCAAACACAGATGTAGAATCACTTGAAAACTAAAAGCAGCAGGATTAAAACACAGATTAACAGCTACTAAACAAAAACTGTGTTTCTCTGATTTCTCTCAGTGTGCAGCGGCGTCTGTCCGTGCAGCTGCCGATCCTCCATCACTCCTACCTGCCTGCTGTCGGTGGCGTCAGGTGCAGCAGCTCCAGTCTGTTTGGCAGCCAGGAGGCCTTCGTTCACCACGACGTACTGACTGCCACGATGACTCGCTCTGCGGCCGTGGGAGCGCAGCTACAGCCACGTTACTGATGGAAAGCTTTATTCAGCTGAACACAAAGTAAAAGTACTCAGAATGTGTACTGGCACGTTCCAAAGTGACATTTGTTGTATAGTATTACTGCATGTCAGTGATACTTTAATGTTGCAGCTGGTGAAGATGGAGTTAAATGGTTTTTACTGCTGGACTTCTCTTCAGAGATCAGTAAAATCTTTATTCTATAATATCACATCACAATGTCCTTTTGGATGTATTTTGTATTATTCATCAGAATCTGGAAGGTGATAATCCTCTTCCTGGTCCTGGTCCTGGTCCTAGTTCTAGTCCTAGAGTTCTAGAGTTTATCCTGGATGTTTCCTAGAAAAGCACCAGGAAGTAGTTCTGTCCTGGTTAAACTTGACAAATCAACACTCAGGCTTCATCACTTCAGTCTAAAAACACTGGTAATGAGTCTAATCTCGGTCGAGGATTTACTGGGTTCTCCTCTGTAATTCTGTAAGGTCTTAACTTTACTATGTAAAGTGCCTTGGGGTGATTTTTTATTGTGATTTGCTTGAATAAAACTGAAGTGAATTCCCATGATTTAAATCAAGTCCTATCGACTAGATGCACCTGAAGAGTCAGAATCTAGTTTCTAGTCAGACGACTAACACCTTTCATCCAGCAGGTCATAAAAACCCAGAACATAAAATCATCATTTAAAAACTGCATTTTGGATTCACTCAGGTTATCTTTGTGTAATATTAAAATGTGCTTAATGATCTGAATCATTTCAGTGTGACAGATATAAAAAAGAAAATACTTTTCCACAACACTGTATGTACTTAGATATGTTGTCACAGTTGTACGCTGATTACATATTTAAACACAAAGTTGGAAGGCAGCATACGTGCACTGGTGCTTTTTGATGTGTTTGTTCCAGCTTGAGACTAGTTCAAAGCGTCTGCTTAATTTCAATCCAGCTCTTCATGTTTCAGCAGCCAAAGGAAACTCTGAGCCAGGACAAGAGCAGCGACTGTTGCTGGTCCAGAACCAAGAACCACTGATATCAGGGGCTGGTGACAGGTTCACTGTGACCAACAGCACAAAGGAAAACTTGTAGAACTTGTACTAAAGCACGTGTCATTTATAAGATTTGTATAACTGCAGTGGGATATGCTAGGGTAGTTGATGCTAGGTAAATAGCCAAAGGTTGGAGCTAACAATATGTTTCTCATTCACTGTCACTTATTTCTTATGATGGCTCTCAAAGCCAGAACACATGTAAAATGATGGTGCAGGCTGTCGTCGTTGTTGTGCTTGGTATTCACATATGTATAACAGATGTATAAAGATGTTCAGTGCTGTATTTGCCCTCTTCCTGATTTTTTTTTTTTGTGCATATTTATAACTTTAATGATTCAGATCATCAAGCAAACGTTAATATCACAAAAAGAAAACCTGAGTAAATACAAAATGCATTTTTAAATGTCGATTTCATTTAGCAAGGAAAAAAAGCTTCAAACTTTCCTATGTAAAAAAGTAAATGTCCCCTAAGTCTAACTGGTTTAACAATCCAGTGTTCTGAATGCACCGTATGAGAATCTGAGAGAAAGAATGAGAACTTATGTGGCATACAGCATTTTTGGGTTTTGGACATACATGGGTGGGAGTTTTGAGAGAATATGAGTCTGGACAAGTTTCTTGAGGTGTGGAGGCCTCAGGTGGTGGTCTTCCTCAGGATTGGGACAATTGTAGAGGAATTGTAGCTGATCCACACAGCTCATCAACACCTGTCCATCAGATACGTCATCGGGCCCCACAGCTTTCCTCAGGTTTCCAGCCCTCAGTATGCGCCTCACCTTGGCTGCTATGGCTGTCCTTCCACCATATGACTCAACTGTCTCATCGCACATCACTGCCTGTCATCAATACACCACAACATCAGCATCAACTCTGGGTCTTTGGTGATTGATTATCACTGACGACCAACTGAGCTTCGCAGACACATCTCCTCTGTCTCTAGGGCAGATTTACTCTCTACAACATCAGGAAGATCAGACCCTGATTGTGCAGGTGCTGGTCACATCCTGTCTCGATTACTGCAGTGCAGGTCCATATTCTAGCAGTAGAATAGTGTGATGAGCACTTTTCCTGAGACGGAATATGCTGGAATTAAAAGCAGGGGTGTTGGTCTGACTGAACCAGGTGTGGAAGTGGCTTTGCCCTAAAGACCTGTGTGATATAGACTTTGTCCAGTTCAGGGGCGACTGGATGTACTTTTAGGTCCTGAAGACATTTCACACTCTGCAGATGCTGTATCAGAACCGATGAAGACTAATGGATGGAAGGTGACTCGTGTCCTGTCTTTAGAGGAGGCTTCTGATTGGTTTGTTTCTTTTCTGCACTATGGATCAGTGGTAAATAAAACAAGTTCATTAAGTTACTTTTAATTTCTTCACCTTCAGTGCTCTTAGAGGTTTAGCACAGCACACTGCAAAACTAAATAATAATTATAATAACTTTCAAAATCTACATCCAGATTCACCTGAGAGACGTTGTCAGTTTTTCTTCTGCTCCTCAGAACAAAGTGTGATCACAGCAGTGAACATTAGAACAACTGCCGATCAGAAAACTTGAGGTCATGGAAGTTACGTTTTCATAGACACGTGGTTCTGACAGAAGAACGATGCTACAGACATGTCATAATCTAAAATAATCACATTACTCAAGAATACACAGAGTACTTTAATTAACTCCAGTAGTAGAATATGTATTTAGATGATGATAATCACACTTTTACTTGTATGATGAAATTCATTCTGGGAAATGTAGGAAAACACATTTTTATACTGAACCGCTGCAGAAATATGATTCAGTTAAGATTTCACTACACATCCGCTCTCAGTAGCAGCTTTGTCACCTGCTCTGTTGCATTTTAAAATCCACCATACGGATGATGTTTACTTTGTTTTCTGGGAAATGATTCTCCACAAATTGTCCTGCTGACCTGTGGTGTGATGAAATGTGATAAATAAAAACATGAACTGGGACAGGTGACGAATCCAGACAGGAGGAGCAGGATCAGGACTCTATAAAGTCTCCTCACTAAACCAAACCAGATTATAATCCAACATGTTTTCCTTCAATATGCTGCTCTCTGTTCTGGCTCTGGCTCTGACTCTGCTGGCTGGTTCTGTGGAGTCCGGTAGTGGTGCGTACTTTGGACTGTGAAGTAAATTGTGGTTCTTGGACTTTAAAACAACAACATTGTTGTTTGAATTCATCTGACAGGCAGAAACGGGGAGTTCTACTACGACCTGTCGGGTCCGGAGCTGACGGCTGTGTACAACTCTCCAGTCTACCTCGCTGAGAGGATGAGACGGCCAAAGGGATCCAGTTCATCTGCATTCGGACCGTTCAGCCACACTGGAGTCAGGTGGGTCCACTGAATTACTGATCTTCACCCAAGTGCAGAATAAAGGTTATTTTTGGACGGTGGCTCTGGCCTGCACATTAAACAGAAAAAAAAAGTCATTGAAATATTTCTCAGAGTGACGCTGGGCGATGGAACCCAGTGGCTCATCCATAAAGGAGACAACTACGGCATCTCCTCTGATACGGTGGTGGTGGATGCTAGACACATGAGCTCAGAGTGGAAGGTAAGAATCTAACTGAGTCAAAAGAGTGAGTGAGTCAGTGTGCAGGTCTAAACAGATTATGAAGCAGATTAGACAATATTCTGAGGTTAACTAACTCATGTATGTTGAGCTGATCTGCTGCTTCCACTCTGTGTTTTCTCTCTGCAGGTGATCGGTACCAGGAACTTTCAGGGCACAAAGACGGTTGCTGACTTTGTGAGAACCTACAAACTCCTCTCTGATAACTGTCACCTTGCGTCCAGGCGGATGATGGAGCAGTAAAGTTTCTGCTCCCTTCAGGGTAAAAGTCTGTTTTGTCTCTGCTGAACACACATTAAAGGTGAAAGGTCATAGAGAGAATCAGATTACATTTTATTTGCTGCAGGCTCCACACTGGGACACAGACACGAAGGAAATCCACCTGTTTCATACTTAACACTCGCTGCCATCCAGTGTGAACTAAAATGTCTCAGACAACTCAGAATAAGTTAAATGCATCTTAAATGAAGATGGTGACACTGAGCAGTGCTTTTATTCTGAAACATTTCTAAATAGAATAAAACATATCAAATATAAATAATAAGAAAACACAACATATTAACATAGTAATAATTTATATCTTACTTTGGAAGCTTTTTTGTTTAGTTCCAGTAATTAATATTAGACATTTGCTAAAATCCTCCAGTGTTACTCACTGTTCAGGTCACAGCTCTGCAGCATTTATCAAACTGAGACTTTTGGTTGTTGTAGACGTGTTTTGCAGTGGATGTGTCTGAACCAACGACAGATTGGATCACAGAACATTAATCTGCTCTCTTTCTATAAGCTTTTATTTAGTTTCTTAACGCCTTGTGAGCTCTGGAAATAATCCAGTGCTGCAAAACATAAAGAGTTTTTTCTTCAGTTCCAGTTTATTATGATGTTTTATAGGATATAAATCCTCAGTATAAAAGTTATGTTATGTTGCTAAGATGGAAAATAACCTTCCTGTGTGCAGCGGTTCAGACTGGATTTCTACATGTGTAATTATACTGTAACAAAAACGGCACCGTTTTCCAAGCAGCTTTTAGGTGAAGTTGGCTTAAGTCTCTAATATTGATGTTATTTTAAATAAAAATCTGTTACTTACACAGATAAAACAAACATTTTCAAAGCATTTTTCGAAAGTTGGTTAAACTTTTTGGTTTTTAGAGAAAACTCAAGTACAACATAAATACAAACACTACGTTGTAACATGACAATTCAGAAGAAATAAAATCCAGCTTAACAAAGCTGAAGCTGAATTTATCACCTCTTCAGTCTCGGCTCAGTCAGACCTGGATTCTGATTCATTTAGGTCTTGTGTCCATTTCTTTACTCCAGTGCTCTTAGCATAGACGTAGCTTTTGATCTCTAATGATCATTTGTGTTTTGAGACATTTCTTTTTACTCTGTAACAGTAAAACATGAAAATAAACACTTAAGTAAAATTCAAATGTTTTTCTAAAATGAAAGACACAAAAGTTTGTTACATGAGAGTTTTTGTGTGATTCACTTCTTTATCTCTGCTTTTGATTTAAGAAATTTAAACTTTAGTAATTTAGAAAAATATTACTTATAACTTCAGTGAATAAGAGAAATAATGTTTTATTAAAACTTCCATTTTAAAAGCAGGTAATATGAAAATCACCAGTGTACACACAGAATTCACATCCAAACACTGAGCAGGTTTAATCTTCACCTTCTTATGTGCTGAAGAAATAATAAAAGTTAATATGTAGTAGGAGGTGAAAGTTATGAACACGATGTTCTTATTGTATATGAGGGGAACAATTTATGATGCTGAAGTTTTGTCACATGACATGATTATTACAACCTTCAGTCATTAATAACATGATGGTTTTACCATCTGATGCAGCTGTTACTGTTTATTCCACTGCTGAGTGAATCACACATTAAATGAATTCACAGTTATTTTTCAGACTGGACACTGATGAACTGATGATATCCATCACATTATCGAATATCATTCAAAGGAAAGTGGATTTAATTAAACTGTTCTGCATAAAGACTGTGACAAACAGACTGTGATTATTGATCCGTTTACAGTTTGGGATGTGAAACGACCTGAAGTTCATCTTCTCTCTGTGCAGGATGAAAACACTTTCACTAGCTGCTGTGTTTACTATGTGCAAACAGAAACACAGTTTCATCATGTGATGAAATCTGCTGTGTTTACTGTGTGGAAATCAGATGCATCCTGCCAGGTGATGAATAAAAACATTAACTGGAACAGGCGACGGATCCAGACAGGGAGGAGCAGGATCAGGACTCTATAAAGTCTCCTCACTAAACCAAACCAGATTATGATCCATCATGTTTTCTTTCAACATGCTGCTCTCTGCTCTGGTTCTGACTCTGCTGGCTGGTTCTGTGGACTCTTGGTTTTGGTCTCGGTCTAGTAGCAGTTCAGGTAAGTGCTTTGGGTTCCTGGTTATCCTGTAGTAAACAGACTGGATTGTAATGCTGGTGTAATAAGATTAGTGTGACTGACAGGTGACCTCACGGATCCCAGTAACCTGTCGGGACAAAGGCTGACGGATCTCTACAACTCTCGAGTGACCACAGCTGAGTGGGTGGCACGACCAAAGGGTTCTAGTCTGTCCAGTTCGTCCAGTTCGTCTGGGTCATTACTTTCAGCAATTTTACCCAGTTCATCTGGTGTTCACAAATGGGATGCTTCACAGCACTCTGGAGTCAGGTCAGTTAACACACTGAACTGGACCTGGATTCACTAAAACATAATTACAGGTGAGAATGAGGTAAAGCTAAAATAAATGAATCATAAACACTATAAAGCTCAGTCATCCAGGTCATGGTTCTCCTAAAAGTTGTGTCCAGTGGCAGCTGGACTTGTGTTAAGTTCTTGAAGACGTCTTCAATAACTAGTCTAGTCTCACACTGATCACAGGACACTGACCCAAAAACAAAAAGGAGTGGCTGTAAAATAAAACTGTTTTCTGAATGACAAAAACCCAGAAATTGGACTTTTCTGATGAAAAGTTTATTTGTGGACCAATGGAAGCTCCTCATACCTAATAATAATAATAATAATACCTAAAAATTTAAAACAAAAACAACGATTCTGTTGAACCAAAGCTGTGATTTTACATGTAAACTTTATCCTGTATCTGTACTTTGAGGTGCAAAATACAGGAGGAAGTTTGTTGGATCTTAATAATAATTGTTGAGTTACAAACTAACCTGGTTAGAACAATGTTGATATTAAATATAAATTGTTCAATTTAATTCAGTTCAATTTATATATATAGCCCAGTTCAAAACAACAGTCATCTCAAGGCGCTTCACAATGTTTAAGGGTTAGGACCTTACAGAATTTAACAATAAAACAACATAGAATAATATAGAAAACCCAACAAATCCCCCTCAAGCAGCACGAGGCAACAGTGGAGAGAAAAAAACCCCAGTCTAGTCTATTAAAGTAGAGACAGTGTCTGCTTCCCGAACATGAACTGGGAGCTGGTTCCACAGGAGAGGAGCTTGATAGCTAAAGGCTCTGCCTCCCATTCTACATTTGGAAACTCTGGGAACCACAAGTAGACCTGCACTCTGAGAACGAAGTGTTCTGCTGGGATGATATGTTACTATGAGGTCTTTAAGGTATGAAGGAGCTTGATCATTAAGTGCTTTATATGTGAGAAGAAGAATTTTGAATTCTATTCTGGATTTTACAGGGAGCCAATGGAGGGAAGCTAATGTAGGAGAAATATGATCTCTCTTACTAATTCCAGTCAGAACTCTGGCTGGAGGCTTTTTAAGGATTTACTGGGACATCCTTAAATCCATAAAGCTTTAACATCCTTAAACTGCTCTTTGTCTTTCAGAGTGACACTGGAAGACAGTTCTCAGTGGCTCGTTCATAAAGGATCTGGATATGGGATATCGTCTCAGACTGTGGTGACTGATGCTGACCACATGAGCTCAGCCTGGAGGGTAAGTTCTGATCAGACCGTTCACACGTTCCAGTCTAATAAAGTGTCCAAGATCACCAGATGAATTAAAGCTGAAACACTCACATCTCTAGTGTTGCTGCTGCTGCTCTGCCTGCTCAAAGATAAAACTGCAATGTGTCAGTATCAATGGAAAAATCTCTTTAGACACAAAGTTCACAAAGGAAAACAATCCAAGGTTCTCTGGTTCCTGAATAAAGATAAAAAGCTTTTAGTACTAATTACATAACAACATTAACACCACCTCAGGATTATAATGTTCACTGCAGCTTGTTGCACGAGGCCGTGTAGCTGCAGAGCACTGATCGTACACAGCCTGACACTGACTTGATTTATCTTAGTGGGACTGTTGTAGTTGTATTTTTGATGGTTAACTTACAGTTTGATTCCTGCTTCATTCTGATAAGTTCTGTTGATAATGTGTATGAAGCAGAAATATGGGTCAGGACCTTCTTAAAAAAACAAACTATTCCTCTGAAGTCATTTCTTCAACACTTTCTAATGAGAAGTGGTTCATTCTGAATTTTGAAGCTCAGAAGTGTTTGTATTTTAAACAACTGAGCATGTACTGTGTTTAGAAGTGTGCAGAGCTGAGGGCGTCTGAACCCTTCATGAACCTTCACTCTGTGTTTTCTCTCTGCAGCCTGTCGCTTCCAGAGACTTCGAAGGAACAAAGACAGTTTCTGACTTTGTGAAAACTGGAGGCTCCCAGTACGACCCCATCAAGAAGAACTGTCACCAGGCTGCTCGTGACATGATGGATCAGTGAAGACGAACAATAACACATGCAGAGAATGTGTTCGGCTGTAGGATCAAAAACTCAACACAAACTAATGACAACAATCAATGAACCGACTAAACCTGCAACCAGTAAACATCTCTGTCCTACAGGTTACAATGTACAAGAAAACCATGTTTGGACAAACGCAGTACACAAATATACACCAGAAACTGCAGTTTTACTGCAAGTACCACTACTTATTTTGCATTTTAAAGCTGAGAAAAACACCAGTTCATTGTTTTGCAGTTTTAATCTAGTGACACACGAGCTACGACTTTTGTTCACTGTCAGATAAAAAACTGGACATGTCTTATCTCGCAGGGCAACGAGCAGATGTGAGTGAGATAATATTAAAGTCCATAAAACTCCACACAAAGAGAGCACAAGTAAGGTAGAAGTGCAAATATACTCTACTACAAGTAAAAGTACCACTTTAAATTGTACCTGCTCTAAAATGATTTATTACTGCACAGTGACCCTTATGTTTTTATTCTGCACATAAACATGTGACCATCAGTGCCGCCTCTTTCATTTTCTGTTGTTTGTGTAAAAACATGATAAAAATCATGTAACTGCACAACGATACAAAGCACATCAGTAACTCTGCGTCAGAAAGAATCACTGTTTTGGAAAATCCGGACCTCGAACCATCAAATGCTGTGGTGAGCTGGTAAGAGTCGCTATAAACTGTATCTGATGTTTAACTCAGTTTTATTCATTCATGTGTGTGATTGTTGTGTCTTGTTCCTACATTTACACTGAAATAAAGTGTCATTTCTGGTGTTGAGAAAGACGCGGAGCTGTAAAACCGAAAGCACATTTAGAAGTTAATAATAAAAGTAAAAGTTCTAATCCAACATGTTCTGACTTCCTGTTTGTGCTTTTCAGCTCTGAGCTGATTGGTTCCCACTGAGGAAGTGGTTCAGATATTTTGAGTAGATTTAGTTTTGGTAAAACTCTGACGTTTCCTCAAACGTGGTCAGAGTGTTCGTCTCAGACAGGATTCAAACTGAAACACTGACTAATTAATACTGTGACGTTAATGTAGTTAGAAACAGATGAAACCACTCAGTGAACTGCAGCATTAAAGTGAGCTGAATAAATAAACTAATTTTAAAATTGAAATCTGTTATTTCATCATGGTTTATTGTCACGGTTCAGCTCGAACATCCTGGTTCTCTGTGCTGGTTTCTTCCAGCTGATCGCTGCTCACCTGTCACACCTGCTCTGTGTTCTCTGGTCTCACCAGTGTGACTCCTCCCACCTGATGTGTAGGTTTCAGATCAGGAGTAGTCCTCCCTGGTCCTGTTTGTTTTCAATTTCTGACCCAATTACCTGAATCAGGTGTGTTCGGCCAAGCGGAAGCTGCAAGTGCAGAGTTGTATTGTAGAGTTGCCAACTGGAGGATCTGGATTCTGGACGTCTGGTTGTGGCAGAGTGTGTGTGAACCTCTGACTCCTGCTTCTACAGGCCCCAGATTCATTTTGCTCTTAGGGAGACACCATGCAGCAGACGTCAGCTTGCTGGATTGTGGCCGCCATCTTGTCTCTTCCAGTCGCTGCCTCCATTTTGTCCTGCACTCACCACCTGGACCCAGCTGGTCACTGTGAGCCACTGACCCTCAGTCTCCACACCCACCTGGCTTGTTTCCCTCAGTGGGTCCACTAAGCTGCATCAGTACCAACAGTAAGGATCCTCTGTTATCTCATAGCTCTCTCTCTTCTGTGGATCCAGAATAATTTAACAGGAATTGATGAGTGTCCACTTTAAATCACTTTAAACTGTTCGGAAGTGGCTCAGTGAAATTAGATCTGGTTTTGGTTTCACATAAACTGTTGGTTTTGATTTGCACGTGATTTGTTAGGAAGAAAAGAATGAATAATAAACAGAAGTAGTCATTTTCATTTCTCTGTCTGATGTGGTGTGTTTACTGTCAGTCGGTAAATAACAGACAGGGGTGTGGCAAACACTGGTGTTAACTGAGTCTCTATAAATTCCCTGACTAGATTTCGTCTGAACCAAACCACATCATCATCCACCATGTCTTGGTCGTCCTCCGGTGCTGGTAAGTGATTTTATAATAAAGTGTGGTTTAAAGTTTAGTTTACATTAATCTGATCCGCCGCTCTGACAGGAAACCACAGCTTCGACCTGCAGGGGCCACAGCTGACGGACATCTACAACTCTCCAGTTTACAAAGCTGAGTGGATGGTGCGGTCACTGGGATCCGGTGTGCCTCCGGTAGGATGCGTCAGCCACTCTGGAGTCAGGTCGGTCCACACACTCAACACCGTGCAGAGCCACCTGAGGAATAAGACACATAATCAGATTTCAACGCTGGTAAAGAAATGAATGTATGTTCAAAGTGGACGTTGTTCATCTGTGAAGTAACACAGTGTGTAAAGAGATGCTGAGGCTGCAGGAGTTGGGAAGCAAAACTCTTTCTGTGGCGATGTTGTGTCTGTTTGTCATCATTGTCCTGCAGCTTTTGTTGATTAGTTTTAACTGACAAAACAAATCCCTCCCAAACATAAACTAAAGTAACCTTCAAACATTAAATCCTTCCAGACCGTCACACCACCACGTTCACTGTTGATATGATCTTTTTATGAAATGCTGTTAGTTTTACACCTGATTAGTTTTTCACAGGCAGGTGTGAATGAAATCATTTAAAAACTGCATTTTGTATTTACTCAGGTTATTGTTGTGTAATATTATAATCATCATGATCTGAATCATTTCATGCAAAAAACACTGTGTATATATATATAAACTCATTAAGGGTATACTGTAGTATAAAAACACTGTTAATGCAGAGAAAGATTTTTTATTCATGCTCAGAAGTCGTCATTATGCCAGAACGTGTCCTTCAGTGCTGAAACATAAAGCTGCTGCTTGTTCCTCAGAGTGACGCTGGCTGATGGATCTCAGTGGCTCATCCACAAAGGATCGAACTACGGCAGATCTTCTCAGACGGTGGTGGTCAGTGCTCGGCACATGGCTGCAGGCTGGAGGGTAAATGTTGGTGTAGAGCTGGTGGATGTTGTTCCAGGACACGTCGACCCGAGCGAGTTAAAATCTGTTTCTGTTCTTTGGTTTTTCTACTCACAGGTTTGCAAAGTCACAAACTTCCAGGGGCAGAGGACTGTTGCTAACCTGGTGGCAGCTGGAGGAGCTGACTACAGTCTCTTCAATGATAACTGTCACGACGGAGCAGGTCGAATGATGGAAAAATAAACACCAGCTGCTGAACATAAACCTGTCAGTGTAATGAGGGTTTCTTTCCTCTGGAGGGAACCACTGTGAAGCTTCTGTGATTTAAACTCTTCTGCTACTTTAGAAAACCTGTTTCTTCCACTGTTTCCTGCTCATCTGGTTTCACTTCACAGTTTCTGATTCATCCAGAACATTAAAACTTTCTTAAAGCTATTTTTATTTAGTTGTGGAGGCAGTGGAACAAGCTGGAAACTCAACTTCTGACTGGGTTTTCTGCAGAAACTGGTTCTGAAATGTGATCAAATCTTCACCAGAATCACAAATATAATAATAATAATAAATCACACTGAGCTTTCGTGTCTTTACTGAACACACACATTAAACACACACAGTAAATGAAAAAGTGTTTTTTAATAAGTAGATGAACCTTTGGAGACACATAATCCACCTTCTGAAGTGGGTCAGTCAGATCCCAGAACCTCAGAGCTGTTCACACCAGACGTCCTGAGAATGTGTCTGAGCTGAAGCAGTTTTTCCAAAGTTCCTCCTGGACGTGGTTCTGATCCACAGTTACCAGAAGAGTTTGTTGAGTTATTGCTGCCAAAAATAAACCCAAGAAAAATAAAGCAAAATAAATCCTCCTTTTTACCCACAGATGGGGGTTAATGCTGGACACCTGAGCTCTGAGTGGAAGCTACATGTTCACATTTCAGATCTTCAGCTTTTCTGTTTGCAGTTTAAGGTTCTGAAGTTCTGAAGTGTGAATCAAAGATGCTGAGTCTTCTCCTCCACTGGAGGGAGCTGCTCTCACACACATTCACTCATTAAGCCGTTATAAACTGAAGAGCTGTGCTCAGGCGTTTCTACTACTTCTTCTCTTTTTGTGTAAAGAACTGTCTGAACTAACGTTTCATCCTACAACAGCTGCTTCCATTCACATTCATTCAGAAAGTTCCTGGAGGATCCTGGTGGAAACCATTTAGTGATGAGAAGTGATGGAAGTGTACAGGCTTATATAGTATTTGATCTTGTAGCTCAGCACAATCATCAGGTCTTGTTTCAGAAATGTGATGAGCTGCAGGTCACTTGGCTTCACCTCTGAAAACGGTTCCTCACCAGGCGTCAGTCACATGCTCATATGATCACCGATAATAGGATAATCTGAAAGCTGAATATCAGAACGTTCTGTTTGTTCCCTGTGGTGGTTTTCAGTGAACAGTCTCTGCTTGAACGTGTGTAATCAGGTGTGATGACAGAGCTCGCGTCTCCACACTGGGACGTTTCAGAGCCGCAGTGAATCTGTTACTGTGGCTGCGTGTGATGTGATGTTTGCTTTGACCTGAGGAGGAGAAGCAGCACCAGGATAGAAACAATACCAGTACCAGTTCTCCCAGTCTGGACCCATGTGAACACTGAAACAGGTTTAACTTCTGTGTTTTAAAAGATGATCACTGAGTGATGCACAGTGCAAAACTGTTTAAAATGTTGATCTGACGACAATAAGAAGCTTCAAACTTCCACATTAGTCACATCAGTAGATGTTTACTTACTTTAACTGTGACTGAAACACACAGAGGGAATTTTCTACTGAGACTTTATGAGACATGACTGTTATTTACAGACGGCTGATATAATAACTAAAGCAGGTCACAGCACGCTTCATGCTGGATAATAATCCCTTAATAAACCACTTTGGATAAAAGCATCAAATGACTAAATGTAAATGTAAGAATGTTATAAAGAGACGTCAGCATTGATTTAATTATTTTACATCTGCAGGTATAAGTGAACACCAGAAATACTCTACAGTAATGTGTATTTCTGCATGATGCTGATGTTCATACTAATAAACAATCTGCAGATCTGGTAAATGTTAAAATCCAGTGTCGTGGAGTAAAAGTAGAAAGTATGATAATAAAAAGTACTGCAGTGGAAGTACCTGAAAACTACAGTTTGTGACAATAGAAAACTGATATTTCGTTTCATGGATTTCAGTTTTGAGTTTCACTTTCCTTCAGTGTTTCAGTCCCAGCGAAGGGGAAGCTGCAGGTTCTGGCTCAGAGCCCACAGCAGGGTCTGGGTGAGGAGGGGGAGGCATGTGAGACAAAGAGGTCGGGTCCCGTCAGATCATCATGTGACAGCTTCACTGAGCGGGTGAGTTTCTGCACGGTCGAGCAGCAGCAACGTGGGACGATGGGGTGGGGGGTGGTCTTCATCGGTTTCATCATCAGGTCTTTTCCTGCTCCTCCGGCCTGTCCTGGCTCCCACTGTCATCTGATCAGTACCAGCTAGTACTGTATGTAGTCCTCAGACCTCAGACCTGTACTCAGTCTCTCTGTGTCCCTGTGTGAATGAAGTCCTGGTTCTGTCTGGTTCTGTTTGACCTCTGGTACCTCATGTTGGGCTACAGGTCATGTGTTGTATACACTCTGGTGTGGGACAGAGCAGTTGACTCCTCTCCACCAGAGACTCCCAGCTCCTTCAGACTACATGTCAAATGGTGTCCCTCATTCCTTATATGGTCAGCTTCCTGCCTCTGCTCAGGGCTCCACTGATTACCTGGATCACATCCACCTGTTCTCTCCCTCTCCCTGTGTAAGGAGCTCCACTTCTGCCAGATAGTCTCTCTACAAACCTGAGGAAACGATCCAGCACTACTGATGACTGAGCCTCTGTTGCCGACCTTTGTCCCGAACCACCGGTACTGTGAGTTTATCCCCACCTGATCCGTTCACCTCACCTCTCTGAACTCTCAGTTCTGGACCTGCTCCTGTTCTGTCTCCCTCCTGATTATTCCCTCCAGCTCTGTTACCTGTGGACCTACCTGTGCAATAGCTGGACTCTGAGTTTAGAATTGTGGACTGGTTTTGAAGAACATACTCTGACTCTGGTTTCTGTGTATGATTACGTCTGACTGACTCTGGACTGCCTATCTCTTCCACATGAATGATTCTGGTGTGCAGTTTATTTGGATCTTGGACCTGTATGAACCTGGACTGTTGTGGTAACCATCTCTGGATCAGTGTTTGTGTTTCCAGTCTCCTCCGGATCGTCACACTCACCTTTAACCGGTTGTTCTCACTTCCGTCCTTCAACAACCATATTTGTGGTCCAGCTTTCCCTCCAGTTGGTCAGCTCCTCTATTCTGTCACCGCCTACCTGTCCACTGGATACCTTCCCTTCATCCGCCATCACTGTAGTCCTGCAAACCGCTGTGACCAGATCAGCTCTCTACAGAATGTTGTGATACACAGATGACAAGGTGAGTAATGATCTACAGTCCATGCTCTCGTTAGTCCTGCCTCTTCTAGAATACTGAACCTACCTGAGACGTTTCTGTACCTCGTGTTTGCTCCTTAAAGTAAGTTTAGTTAAAACGCTGCTTTCCAATGCAGGTATTAGTTACTTTTATAGTCAGAGGTAAAAAGTAACTAAGTACATTTACTCAACTACTACTAGTTATTACCAGTTACTGTCACAGTTTCTGTTCCACAGTCTGTAGGTAACATCACTTAGCTGAGTAGAAACATTCTACTTGGAGTGGAGCAGATTTCTTGGTAAATACTTTTTAATCATAGTACTCAGTAATCAGAGTACTGTACTTTAAACACCTGCTCTTAGTTACTCACACAAACCGTCTTCAGTTACTACAGTACTGTCCCATAATCAGACTCATCTCTAATACCTTTCTGCAGCTTTTCAACCAGAACTCAGATTCTCAGACAAACACTGAAACACTTTTTACTCACTGTAAATGTTTTTCCTTGAGGCTCGATGAGATCACAGCGAAAGATGGAGACTAAAACCTAAAATCCTTCCTGTAACTCGACAGGAAAACGCAGCACAGAAATATTCAAAATGTTACTTTAAAGGTTTTAACTGAAAACACATGAAGTATCAAAATCTGCTTATTATAATTAATGTTCTGACACCTTATTCATGATCATCAGTTTTCATTATGTGTTTGGAAAATAATTATAAAATTAGTAAAAAGTGATTTACATAGTTAATTTTACACACAGATCGATTATGTTTTACTAATGAGATTGTGGTAACAGTCATAGTACTCTGAAGTTCGATGTAGCAGAAGATGTGAATAGTGTTTGGGTCTGGACTCTTGGTGCTGCTGATCCTGACTGGACAGGAAAGTAAAAACAGATCAACAGGAAACTCAATTTCCTTTGTCTCCTGAGAAGGAACCACATTTTTATTCCGTCTGAATGTTTTCTCCCGGAGAAAGTATTTCCTGTATCATGTGTCACACTACGCTGAAAAGGTGTTTTTATAGTTTGATTAGTTTCAGGCAGGAGGCTCAGAACATGTAGGTCCTGCTTCTGTTCCCTGGGCTTGTCCTGTGGTTGGTGAAGGTGGAGGACCACGGTGGACGTGAGTGATTCCAGTCTGTGAATCATGTGACGCTCGTACAAAGAGACATAATCTACATAGATCTCATTATTTCACCCTTTCATCGAGCTCGTGTCAGATAAATGAATAAAGTCATAAAGCAGCTGACAAACAGAACTTCACAGTTTAGAGACGCTTTTATTGATATATTCATATTTTTAATGTAAACAGTGAAAAAGTAAGTTCAGTTTTCTGCATAAACTGGTCCTGAAAGTCACAGATATCAACAAACACAATATTTCTGAGCTGATGAAACACAAACAGTCCTGAACACACACATTACACACACAGCGATGGAACCAGTGTTTTAACAACTGTTGAACCTTTGGCAGCAATAACTCATCAAACTCTTCCTGTAGCTGTGGATCCGACCTGAACCAGGTCCAGGAGGACCTTTGGACCGCTCTTCCTCAGAACTGCTGCGGCTCCACCAGCTGGTCAGCAGGAGAGGAGTTGAACTAGCTGTGCAGGGTGTCAGTCCCCTGTGAACGGTCCCGAACAGAACAGTCTGGTTCTGGCCTGTAACTTTTTATGGTTCTGTCTTCAGAGAAAATCTGGTTCATTTTCACTTCATGCTATTATGAGACCAGTATGAGAACTGGTGCTGACTGCTGCCTAGTGCTAAGACAGAGTGATGGTTCTCAGGAGCAGCTAATGGTCGTGCTGTTGGCTAATTATTCACGTTAGGCCTCAGTGAGTTCAGAGAATCGACTGTTCCTGGGGAGGCTGATAGAAACTCAGCTGAGCTGAGAGACTGGGCAGGGAGCTGTGTGCAGGAGCCCAAACTGGACTCCATTCAGAACAAACTGAGACCTGGAGCTTCACTGTCTGTGTAATGTGGGTGTCCAGCTGCACAATAGCACATATGTAACATCATCTAACCTGTAAAGTAGCCTGTGTCTGTAGAGACGATGTGGACAAAGCTCTGGGTGACATCACTGACCTCTGACCTTCTGTCACACACTGTTTTAGTTCAGATATTTAATTTAAAACAACTCAGCTGCAGCTAAAACCATCCAGTACATCACAAGCAGCGCACAATTCACAGAAAGTCAGTCATTAATAAACAGTATTTTACAACAAGCTCACCTACAGTTTTGGCACTCGATGCATCGTAATGTTTAAGGCAGAAAATCTTTCTACTCTGTGACTCACAAACATGACGTCAGAACCTGGAATGACCAGATTTTAGTTTCCAGGCTGAAACGAGCAGAAATCAGTTGACAGTTGTGAGTTTTCAGTCACATCCTTCTACGTCAAACCCGCCGAAGTGATTCAGAATCAGACGAGAGTAGTTCTGCTTCATCCTGAGATCAGAGACCACCACTTTAAACAGAACCACCTGTGAGGCGCAGTCACTTCTCTTTCAAATCCTGTTTTCTTCGTCGCCCTTCCTCTTGCTGTAAACTCCCTCTCCTCCTCCTTCCCCTTTTCTCACCTCAGTAGTTCAGGATCAGAGATGGAAGTGTTTGTCCTCTGCACACTGACAACCACGGTGTTTTCCCTCAGTTCAAGTGAAAGTTCAGACCCTCCTCTCGTGTCTGCAGATGACACAGACGCCTACTGCCTCCCACTCTCCGCTTGGCAGCTCTGTGTCTTTCAGCTGATGCTGGGCAGCGCCTGGTAGCTTCTCCTCCTCTGGGATCGCAGCAGAGGCGTCTGAGTGTTCACGTCCCGGGATAAGACCGTCCTCCCGGCTCGGCGGAGACGCGCGTGAGTCCACCCGTAGACCAGACAGTTGAGGAAACCCTGAGAGGCCGAGGTGAAGGCCTGAGGACAGAACACATTATTCAGTATTTCACAAACAAAACACTGGCACTGACCCAGTGTTTACACATGATGTCACACAGTAGATATACTCTGCTTCTGTACATGAAACCATGGCTGGATTACTGGACTAACTGCACATGCTCAGAGGAAAATACAGAGTAGACTGTGTTTTTAACTGTGGTTTGTTCAGGCCACAGGTTTCACAGGTCTGCATGTCTGTTCATCAGTGTCTCACCACAGTGGGTCTAAAATAAAACAGTCAACATGCTCGAAGAGACTTTCAGCTTCAGTTAAGTGTTGACAGGATATTCACTGTTTAGGAATTACAGCCATTTTAAACTGTCGGGGCTCAACAGTGTTTGGGCAAAGTGATTTTTAATATCTGGATAAAAATCAGAGTCTGAAGTCTGGAGCTTATGGACATCACCACATTGTGAGTTCTTTTTCACTGCAGCCACATTCAGCTGCTGCTTGTGTGTGGCTCTTCAGTCACATCTTGATTGTGTCACTGCCCAAACACTGTATGACATAAAGTGAAAACCTGAAAGCTGCTGAGGGAAGCGTGTCTGTCCTGAAGGGACGGTGACACTGCTCCTACAGTGTAAAGACTGACCTGCGATATGTAGAGGACGACTCCGATCTTCCCCTGACAGACCGAAGGCTTCACCACTCGCAGAAGAGCCAGAGCCACAGCTGAGGAATCCACACAAACATTATTATTTCTACTTTCAGGAGCAGATGTTTCATTACACCAACTAAATGTCTTTATGATTTCCTGATTTAAAAAAAAAAGAAGTTTTGCTTTACACTTTATTTATGTTATTTAGGTTATTAAACAAAATGTAATATTACACAAAGATAAACTGAGTAAATACAGAGTAAGGAAGAATTATGTGATGATCTGGATGGTTTAAGTGTGACAAAGATCAGGAAGGGGAAATACTTTTTCACAGCACTGGAACATTTGTTACAAACAATTATGTCACTAAGTTTCTGCTCCAGACACTTGTGAAAGCTGCAGAGGGAAGTGGAATTAATGGTGTCATCATGACTGACGATGCAGTACAAGCTCAGTGTGGCTCACTTTAATATTTGTTATTGTCTTCTCTTCTGTTTTACTCTACACTTTTCTCATGCTCCAACCGGTCGAGGCAGATGGCCCCCCAGCCTGAGCCTGGTTCTACTGGAGATTTCTTCATTTATTGATCGATCGATCAGAGTTTTTCTTCTATACTGGTGCCCAGTGTTGCTCAAGTGGGATTGGTTGAGTTTCCCATAAGATGTTTCTATTGTGATTTCACACTGTACATATTGAAACTTTCTCAGCATAAACAGTTCTGCTCCTGTAGCTCAGGTATTAGTTGAATATCGCTTCACAGATGCAGCTGCAGTACAGGTGTGTTGTAGCAGCGTGTGGAAGCTGAACATTGTGTGTGATGTAAAATATAAACACTGATTTAAAAGCTCTTTGCTTATTTACGCCTTCGTGCTGTCTTTTGATCAGATTGTGAAACACGTCTTGATCATGAAACAACAGGAACCAAACCTGGGCCCCAGCAGAGGATGAAGACCAGAGGGTACAGCAGCATCCGTCGGTCCATCACACGGAAGGATGCCCGCTGCTGGCTGCCTAGGTAACCGCTTGACGTCACGGCCCTTCTGTAAATACGACGCGCTTTTACCACGAGCACCTGCAGCGGGAGAGGAGATTCTATCAGCAGCTTTTACTTTGAAGGTCCAAACCGAAATCAGCAGGTGAACTGAACAGACACAACACAGAGCAACAAAGTGTGAACTCACCGTGACACCAAAGAGCGTGAAGATGAAAGTGGCGAGGAAGGCGGCGATGCCGTAGGTGTGCAGCAGGCTGCAGGCTCGGATGGTCTGCTCGTGCTCAGAGGTCAGGTACAGAGCTCCGGTGTGCATCAGCAGACACCTGGTCAGGTACGGTGCACAGTGAAGGACAAAATAAACCATGACATGTTCAGGTCTGGTCAATTTATTTCAGGTGTAGTTAAGTTATAGTTAAAGGTGCCAAGAGTAACAGTACTCTTTAAGTACAATATGGTCGTAACAATAGTTTTTAGTTTGCAGTGATGCTGTGTGAAAATGTCCTCCTCACCTGTAGGGCTGGCTGAAGTTGGCTTGGCACTGGCTGATGTTACCTTGGATGTAAACAGGCATCATCAGCAGCACAGGAATAAAACTGCAAACACATGATCAAAATCATAATTGTGTTTTTATCTGGTGTAGAATGAATTTATCGGATCATCCAGTTTGCACAGTTTGTACTCACACTGACAGCAGAGCAGTGGCTTTTCCTGCTGTGCTCACTCTGTTGGAAACCTGCAGAGGAAAACTCCACACTGTAAGTGACAGACTATCAGCTGCTGATGGTTCTCCACATTTCACATTATGTTTTACAACATTTATCAGTTTAAATAACTTTATTTCCATTAACTAAAGATCCAACACAGCAGCTCAGTCATGAATTTCAGAAAGGTGATGACGCTGTTGTTGTCTGGAGTCGTGCTGGAGAATCTCTTAATATTTATATATAAGTCTGTAGTTATAGACTTATGTTGTCTGGTGGTTTTTCTTTGGATTTACATCACGAGTGAAATATGAAAACAGTGATGACATTAAACCCATTTCTGACAAACACATGAAAACTTTCTTCAGATTTTAATTACTGAATCAGGAACAACCTGATCTTACTGACTAACTAATGAGACTATTAATAACGATGAGTTGATTAGTTCATAGTGATCAGTGAAACAGAATAACGACCATTTGTTCACTCTCAGTAAGTGGATAAGATGTAAAGAGGAACTAATGCAGAACTACATAACGTTTAATGTGAGACACACAGATTTTTAAGGATTAACTCATGTCTTGTTAACACTTTACATTATTACATTAAATAAACTTTAATTAATTTTCTTAATTTAAGTCCATAATATTATATTATGGACTTATTATTATTATTATTATTATTATTATTATTATTATTATAATATTAAAGTGTGATCAGCCTTGGTGAGTGTGGTTCTGACGTGTGGAGCAGTGTATGCACCTGAACAGGGTATCGATCCAGGCAGCTGTGGAACATCTCTCTGATTCCAGTGTACAGGTCCCACATGTAGTTCAGTGTGTAGAAGAATGAGGCCATGTAGAGAATCTGACACAACAGAAACTTAGTTCAGTTCAGAGAAACTTCTTGTCCTGTGCTTGTTTGTGCAGCCGCTTGTCTCCTAAATGGGAACTCACGTGTACAGAACAGTGCACAGAGATAAAACCAGCAGCTGAACCCAGGACTCGGTGCTTCTGGACAATGGATGTAGGTCAGCAATGTGTTTTTTTCTGCTTTACATCTAGTCTGTGGTCTGTCCTGGTTCTGCTGCTCTAATTCATCCAAGACTGACCCAGTTCAGGACCAGAGTCTTTCAGCAAAATGTCAAAAACCACGTGAGGGAAAACCAAGCAGAAAAAAGACGAGACTGACTGTAATATTCATTCATCATAAACTAAAAATGTATTTCAGTGTCACTAGTGAAGCCACTCAACAATCTGAAGTGTCTATAGTCTATAGTAGTTTAGTATATACGTCTATATAATACAGACATATTATGAAATTATTAAATAATTCCAAGATGCTCCCACCTGACAGAGTCCTGATAAACAAAGACACCAGCTTTTCCATCTATTTTTAATTCCCAGTGTGGGAACGATCTTCCTCCAGATTATGACACAGTTTAACAGCTGATAGTGAATGAAAGGACCTGATTCACTAAAGGTTACATGTACTAAATCACACGCAGACAGGACCTGATCTACTAAGGGTGCGCACTGAGCACTGTGCACGTTTGCCTTCATAAATATACAAAATGAATATTTTTGCTCAAGTGTGCAAAATACTGACGGCTGCTGTTATCTGTGAGCGTAGGCTGCAGAGAGGAAATGAAAGAGTGCGTCCAAAATGTGTTTATCATTTGCACTAAATGAAGCCAAAACTTTACCATAAAGCTGTTGTACCTGTGGTCAATCGTGCAGTTTTTAATTTTCAAGCTTGCACAGAACTACATAACGTTTAGAGATCTTAAAATAAATTAGGCCCCAAGAGTAGAACAGTCACTACAGTGAGTCTAACTCAGGACATGATGTTAAACAAAAACGTGTGCAAAGTTCGAGTAGTTGAAAATGACTGAACCTAGACTCAGTTAAAAAACTGTATCCAAAGACATTGACTAGGTTTTGATGGTAATGGACAGTTGGAAATGATTAACAATCAATGGTATAAGAAGCAACTGGATCACAACACTATATATACAATATAAAAATCTCCATGCAGTGTAGCCTCAGCTAGCTAGCTTGGTGCTTGGGTAACTGATAAGCAATTCATTTTATATGAAAGAAGCTAGTGTTAGCTTCCTTCATATTGCTAAACTACTTTCTTTATAAATGACTTTATTTCACATTGTAATTTATTGTTATTTCAAAGCTTGAAGTATAAATACAGCTAACATTATTTTCTGATGTTAGCTTCCTTCATATAGCACCTGTTAGCTATGAGCTGGAACATGTTTTATTCAGGTTATGATGAATTTTCTACCAACAAGCAGATGTATCTTATAGAAGTCACATTATTTTCTGTTAGCAACGACTTCATAGATCTGGATTCAAACAACCAGCAGGTGAAGCATCATTAAATGAGAAGCAACATTTCCTGTGTTTTACTTTAATGTGAACGTTATTTTTCTTTTATAAACATTATTTTATATCTGAAGGAGGCTAATAACAAACTAAAAACAATATTTCTAATAGTAGTAATAATAGTGATCTGTCTGACAGGTAATCTGTTTATCAGGTAATCTGTCTGACAGGTAATCTGTTTGTCAGGTAATCTGTCTGTCAGGTAATCTGCCTCTCAGTCTGTCTATAAAACAGTGAATCTGAATCTATGTTTTGAAACTTTCATGAGTGAAACAGTGAGAAATGTGTTTCAGTGTGAACCAGCTGGTGACTCAGCAGAACCAGGTGCCACTCTGCTTCTCTAGCTGCCGGTTCAGGTGATAACTTTGGTAAATTTAGGTGTTTTTCATGTTTGGTTTGGGTTTTTTTTCTCGGTAGTAAAACATTCTGTGGAGGAGGAAGTGGAGATTTTCCAGTGAAGCTGTGTCTGGCTGAGGAAAATAACAAAGTGGCTTAATGTGAACCTTCCTTATTGTGGCTGATTATTAAGAAAACAGTGTGGTGGTTTGAGGTGAAGGAAGTCACATCAGACCTTGACCACAAACGTGAAGAACACAGAATGTCCCTAAAAGACCTGCACGAAGAATGCGTGTGATTGTAGTGAACTGTGGATCAGATGTGTAAAGTGGCTTTAGTGTGACTGAGCTCAGACTGCAGTGACAGAATTCATATGAATCTACAGGGAGAGACAATCGATGTTCTGAGGAACCTTCAAGGTGAAAATGGTGAAATAAAGAAAATGTAAACATGTAGAATGACTCGGAGAGAAATGATCCGTTTAGCTGCAGCAGCAGAACTGAGCCCAAGAAGTGGTTTAGAGGTTCTGAACCTTCTGGAGACACTTCTGGACTCTGACCGTCTTACTGCTCACACTAACATGGCTGCCGTCTGTTTTCATCTGTTAAAACCTTGTTTGTCCTTCAGTAACCTGAATATTCTACCATCCAGACGGTCGGAGGCGTCTCTGGGGAGGATTCTTCATTAACTTCACATTAGTGGAACTGGAGCTCAGTGGTTCTGAGCTGTATTCAGCACTTCTACAGTCAATGAATCCCACGTGCAGATCGACACAATCATCTGTTAGAATCAGGTTCCTGTGACCTCTGACCTCTGTTTCTGTTTACATGAAGTTTGAGGAATCAGCTACTGGAGACAGCTCATCATAACAAGGTGTTACTTCCTGTCTGCTCTCTGCTCATTGGTTCCTGCTGCAGATGTGAGTCTTTAGACCTCACAGACATGTAGACCCATCTATTTAAAACGGCCGCGTTAAAGCTGCTGCAGTGAATGTTTGTGGCAACAAAGCCTAGTTGTTTGTGGTTCGGTGGAGCTCTGTGGGGTAAAGGTACTGCGATGTGAGGGGTGTTACCTGTTCCACAGTGTGCAGGTGGTAGCAGTAGGTGTTGAGGCTGTTGCAGTGTTTGGAGAACAGAATGGCTCCAGTCAACCAGCAGAGAGCGAGCAGCAGGTCGGACAGACTGAGCAGGAGCAGAGGCTGCAGCTGCAAACGCACACACACACACACACACACACACACAGTGATGATGCAGTAGTACTAGTAGTAGTCACAGGTTTTTCACAGTAAATATTCAGATATCAGCTGTTAGTAGTTGGAAAAGGCTTTTCTCAGAAGGATTCTGGTCTAAACTGAGCTTAGTGTGGAACCGGACCCAGGTTCAGAAAGGTCCAGATGCAGATGAAAAAGCCACTTACCTCTGGTGTACGTAAGAGTCTCTGTAACATCATGCAGATGATGATGGAGCCAGAACCCAGAACACTGCAAACACAATCAGAGTGGGGTTTATTTTAGAAGCTTCTGTAGCTTCTGCTGTTTGCTGCTTCTGCAGGAGTTAAAGATGTAAAAAGGTGAAAAACGAGCACTAATGAGTTTATTTCACGCTTCCCAGAGCAGCGCTGCCTCCGCGCTCCGGCCCCTGACCTTCCACCTCGTTCCTGTCGGCTCCTTACAGAGCAGACGACCCAGAAACCAAAGCTCAATGTGCCGAGGAGTTAATGGACGAGACGAATGCAGTGTGAAAGTTACAGTAAGTGAAAACCCAACATGCTGCGTTCTCTCACAGACCTGAGCAGAGCCATGACCAGCTGGATCCACTGCACCGCTTCATACACCTGCAGACAGGAGACAGTTCAGTTTGACACGGCTGCAGTCGCGTTATGAGCTTTTCACACCAAAACCAAAGTCCCCTGTTTAAATTTAGAAATGACCCTTTTCTGAACGGAGTTTCAGGAGTCTGTGATACTTTATACTTCAGTACATTTCAGACCTTTGACCTTTTACCAGATTGTGTGTTAAAACACAGTGTGATCATCAGTCAAGTCCTTCATGTCATGAACACTTTTGTACTTTAAGTATATCTGATACTAACGTGCTTCTACCACTGCACACAGCATTTGTTAACTCAGGCCTGAGTGATGTGAAAGTTCAAATGGAGAAGAACACAACGTGTGGGCGAAACACAAAAACCCCGAGAGTTTTCATAGCTGATGCTCGACTGTCACAGCAGATGGAAACACAACCAGATTTTCTCCCATAATTAAGGTTTTTTATCTCGTGCACCTGAGCTGAGTGATTTCCAGCTTCTCTGTTAGTGTCACAGCAGACTGAACGTCTTTATGACTAACATGTGGAAATAAAATCAGAGTCATTACTTTTGACAGTTTCTTGCTGTGAATCAGCAGTTTGAAGAAAAACCGTTGTGTCATTTTCGGACATTTACATCAAACAACCTCAGGAAACTTTGTTTTTACAGTAACAGATTTCTTCCCTTTACATCAGAGATGCTTTAATTGTTCCTCAAACTGAGAGTAAAGTACTTTCTTACTTCATACTCATGTACATTATACTCCTGATACTAACTGACCCCTCAGCAGTTCTGTTGTCTGGATCATTTAAACTGAACTGCTGATTAAACTAATTCACTTTCCTGTATCGATAACCACCTGACTATTTATTCTTTGATTTATTGTTATTACTTGATGAGTTGATTTTATTGCGACCCCTTCAGGGACCTGCACCCTCAGGTTGAGAACCTTTGGATTAAACAGTAATTAGGTGACATGAGCTCTGCCTTGACTTCAGCTTAAACAGCTTAATGCATCAGTGCTGATGCTACAGTAGCAGTTTTACTTTAAGTCAGTGAGTACTTGTAACAGATTACTTCCCACAGTGTAAAGCGTCTCACCTCGGTCCAGTCCTGAGCGTTGGTGACGTTCTTCGTGCTGCTGTTGGTGTAAAACTCCGGCATCGTCTGTGCAGCCAACATGATGAGTGTACAGAATAACAATGAGATGAGGGGAGCAGAGAGCAGCCTGGAGATGAGCTGCCCCTTCAACAAGCAGCAGCTTTTATCCTGCAGCTCTTGGGCAGAAGGTGGATTCATCCCCACTGGCTCCGCCTCCTCCAGCCTGGCCACACCCCCTGTGGGACCTGGACCAGGAGGAACTGGACCACGTTCAGACCAGAGTCAGGTCTGGTCAGCACTTCTCCCTTTAGTGCCACCTTCAGTACCAGCTTGACATTTCACCTTGACTTGAGTAAAAGTAAAAGTACTCCATTACAAGTAGATGTACTGCTTTAAATCAGTTACTGGAGTTAAAATGTAGCAGTACTGCACCAATGAAGTAATATCTGAGTTACTGAAGTATTTCAGCCACTGCTAAACTTGTTCATGCTGTCGATACATAAAGTCCAGTCTGGTCCGGATGTTTCTGCAGAACTTTACATGTTCAGTTTAATTCACGATCAGACTGAAGGACAGAACCAGAACCACTTACGCTGACGTATGTGTCCGTGTTCACATCTTCACCAAAACAAGGTAAAAATAAATGTGATGATACTATGATGACGTGTTTATTATAGATATCAGAGAAATAACATCCATTATTGTTGTTTTTTCTGTGTCAGACTCGTGCTGTTCTTTCTGCAGACTGGCTTGTACCTGTCTTCTTAAATGAAGCCGAACATAAAAACTAACATTGATACTCTAAATGTGGAACTTTATGTGAAGCATGTTTCCTTTAACGTTCCTGTGAATTTACATGTAGCAGCAGACTCACTAATCTGAGGCGGATTTTATTCTGTGTGTTTTACAGTGGAGCCGTGTTCAGATGAGACTTCAGTCGTGTGACAAGAGAACAACAGGTAAGAAACACAGAAATATCCAGGTTCACCCTGTTAGACTGTGGTTAGCTTAGCTTAGCTTAGCATAAAGACAAACAGCCTGCACTTTGACATGTTTATGATTTTCTTCTCTTTTCTAAATCAGTATCAGACAATAATTCCCAGTAACATCATTGAGCAGAATCTGTGTGTAGTTTTAATCCTGCGCCAACCACAACATTACAGATTCAAGTTTGACACACTGTGCAACATTAAAGCTACTGTTGTACTTGTGAATTTCACATAAGCTCAGAGGTTTTTTGTGTAAAATGTAAAAGTGCTCACACTAATGTAACAGACTTTAGAGTCCAGAAATATATCAACTTAGATAAAAAACAATAAAAAAACAAGTCAATGTCAGAACAGTTTGCTCACTCGTTTTATTAAATTAAGAATTCAGTGATTTCTACTATAAATACATGACACAGAAGCTTTCAGTCCCTTTGGTCCTTGTGTTTTAAATCACTAACAATCCATAGCAGCAAACAGTCCTGTGAGTTAAGGCACTGAAGCTCTGTGGCTATTACCAGCTAATACTAATCAAGTGTCTGTAGCAGCAAAAATAAAACGTCTCAGGATTTGTTCAGTTGTTTCCAGACGAGTGTCACAGTTGAACAGATTTTAAATGACGACAGGCGTGAACACCTTTTCCTCTGTGGAGTTAAACCTGCAGACGGAGGAAAGTGCAGAGAATCATGAGTCTGCAGGAGAAGACACGATGCGTCTCACTGAAGAATCATAGTAATAATAATAATAATCACCAACCAGCCAATCATTGAATAATAAAGAAAAGCCTGATGCAGGTTTGCTATTTCCTGTACTTTACGCTAACGACATCCTGACTCCAACTCTGTATTTGATCCACAGACGTGAGAAGCTCCTCACACTGACCAGTGAAGGAGCGACTGTGGTGCCAACTGTTCCTCCTTTAAGCCTGTAAATGAGCAGAGGCAGGTTCAGGTGCCACGATTTGATAGTTTAAGGTTTAAGCTCTGCCACAGGCGGCTGTGACTCATGTACGTTCAGTGTGTTTACACATTGAAACTCCTGTTCACACTGACCAATGACAGACCACAGTCTGAGCGTCCACAGTTACAGCCTGTTTAGTTTAAGCTTTGCTCTGTGTGTCTGTGCTGAGCTGCAGTGGAGTCAGAGGATGTTTGTACTGAAGCCTCCTGTCAGCTGATTCAGCACAACTCAAACATTAAGCGTTTTATCCTGAAACACTTCCACTGCAGAGCATCTCTTTAACAGAACCGTTCCAATAGTCCGAATAGAGACTTGCTCTACTCCGTCCCCTGCTCATTCTGCCCTCCATCATCGGTGAGGAAGACCAAACCCACAGTCCGTGTTCTGCATCTTCAGATCCTCCTCTGAGTCAAACCCTCAGTTAATCAAACCACAGTTATCTTCATCACCTTGTTGTTTCTGCTGAGCTGCAGTCTTTGATGGTAAAAACATGATTCTACTTAATCAGTCTAAGTATTAACTTCAGGATTAAAGACCTGCATCAGTATCATAAAGACACTTAAAAGTGTTCAGGAACAGGAGGAGCAGTTACAGTAAGAAATGACCCGTGGTTCCCAGACAGCGTCAGGCCTCTGAGGTCGTCTCAGTTTCTTTCTTTTCCGCTTGTGGCAGCGACGAGTTCGGCGCCTCGTGTTTCTTCATGTGTTTGCGGAAGTGCCTGGCTCCGCTCAGGTTCTTCTTGCAGATGTAGCAGAAGTACGGCTGAGCGTCTGAGTGCACGTCCACGTGGTAGGTGAGTTCGAGGGCCCGGCTGAAGCTCTTGCTGCAGAGCGGACACTGGTAGCGGACTCCAGAGTGCGTCAGCTGGTGGGTCTTCAGCGTGCACTTCTGTTTGAAGGTCTTCTGGCAGATGGAGCACTGGTACGGCCGAGCGTCGGTGTGCAGCCGCTGGTGTCGGCGCAGGGCGCTGGAGAAGGTGAAGCTCTTCCCGCAGTCGGTGCAGGTGTAGGGCTTCTCTCCGGTGTGGGTCCTCTGGTGCTCCTTCATGTGAGCGTGCTGGGTGAAGCTCTTCCTGCAGGTCGGACACTGAAACGGACGCTCACCCGAGTGGATCCTCAGGTGTTTCTGCAGCGCTGAAGCCTTGAAGCAGTCGCGACCGCACAACGGACAGGAGTGTTTGCTTTTACCACCACCGCCGGCTTCTGCTTGGATCTCTGAGCTGCCGTCTGGTTCTGCAGGACAGGTACAGGAAGGGAACAGAGGTCAGGTAGGCAGGAGAAAGAAGCTCCTCTTCAACATTAGAACTGAATTCCAGATTTCTGATTGTCATCTGCAGAAAATTAAACAAGATGTGTTTTCACAGGTTTCGCTGCTGATTTACTGAACATCAGCTCTGTGAATGTCAACGTTCGTCCCAGCTTTTCAGGTGGAAAAGAAAGGAAGTGAAGGTAGGATGAATTAATAAAGAGATGAAGGGAGGAAGTGTAATGCTGAATGTGAAGAGGGAAGGAAAATGAAATGAGGAAGGAAGGGGAGAAGGACAGGAGAAACTCTACTACTATACAAATAAATCATGGCTCTCTTCTGTAAAATCTAAAAGCCACTACTGAGCTCTGCTCAGTAGAAAACTGGATTTCAAACCTGTCGGTGACGAATCGATGAGCGCTGGTTTCCAGTCCTCCTCTTCTCCGTCAGAGTTGATCAAACCGCTGACGTCCGCTTCCTTCTTCTCTTCTCCGTCACCAGGTTGAAGGACGGAGGATTCTGCGGCGGAGGAAAGGTCTTCTGAGTCCTGGAGGATTATCAGATGGACACGATGAGACAACTGGATGGAAGCGTGCAGGTAAATCCTCCGACTGCTTAAAGGAAAAGGTGATTTTCTGTTTTCTCCATTTTAAATCCGATTAAAAGACTCAAACCAAAATAAACTGCATCACCTCACTGTAACGTACTGACAACACATCAGTGGACTGAGCGGAGCCGTTCGCTGGCAATAATCTGGCCATGAGCTTTTCCCGTCACAGTATAAAGAACACAACCGCACATCATTTAATTAGTATAAACACAAATGTTTGCATGGTATTAAACATATTTAAACTTCCCTAGAACTGATATGGCTGATTCATCTCTGTCTGTATTGGAACACTGACCTTGTTTTTCTCTCACATGCTGTAAAAATGAAATGCTGTGGACCTGGTTCTGGTCTGGTCTGGGTGTTTCTGGCCCCAGCATTAACCCACTTGCTGCCTTTAGGCATAAAGACCCAAACGCTTCATTCTACTGTTTAATCACAGTGAGAGCAGCTTGGCTGTCGGCCATTTACAGACTATTAAAGAAAAAATATTCAGACAGCACAAAAGTGTTTCTCTTCAACCCTTCACCAGGTGACTGGATGGAAATTAGCTTGGAAATGTACCTTTAGTTTTCAGAATTAGAAATGGTTAAAGAGAGAAAACGTGTTCTGATCCCTAACAGACGGACGTTTAACCAGGTTCTGGACGATTCATTTGGTTTTAGTCTCTTTATGGGAATATTATGATGCTGCACTGTCAAAGTTTTTAGCAGATTAGCTTACTGACCTGCTCATCCAGACCTTCCTCTTCCTCCTCTTCCTCCTCCTCCTCATCATCTTTCAACGTCATGTTGGACCAGAACTCCTGAAACAAACCACATCAGCTTCAAATCACCACCTCGTTTCTTTATCGCTCTCAAACTGCTCAGATTCACCTGTGGTAGGAGGAGGGGAGAAAGTGAGGAGGTACATAAGGAAGGAAGGAAGTTAAGAAGGAAGTGAGTGAGTGTGGAAAGAAGGACAGAGAGAAGTAAGTGAATAACTTGGTAAAGGAAGTTAACAGCTAGGAAATAAGGAAGTAAATGAGGAAAAGTAAAGAATGAAGGATAGAATAAAAGGATAAAAGGAAGTGAGAGAGGAAGGATATGAGTGATGGAAATGAGGAAGGAGTATTTGAAGTGAGAGAAGGAAAGATGTGAGGGAGGTGAGGAAGTGAGTAAGTAAACAAGCAAATAAAGTGAGGAAGTAAAGGAGTAAATATGGAAGTAAATGAGGAAAGAAGTGAGGAATAAACAGAAATGAGGGGTGGAAGGAAGCGACTCGAGCTTAAGTACCTTGTCGGCCGGGTCTGCGATGAGTCCGTCCCTGATGTGGATCAGCATGTGCTGCCGGAGCAGGCAGGGCTTCATGAAGCTCCTGGAGCAGATGCTGCAGGGATGAGGTTTGTCCACCATGTGTGTCTTCCTGTGCGCCCTCAGGCAGCTGCTGCTGCTGAAGGTCTTCCCGCAGTCCGAGCAGTGGTGCAGCTTCTCCGTGGCGTGGAGCTTCAAGTGCTCCTTGAGCGCGGACGGCGTCGGGTAGATCTTCCCACAGATGGAGCAGCCGTGACTCCTCATTTCATCGGGACTCGGATCCGCAGGAGGGACTGAGACAGGATGGGGGTCGTGAGTGGAGGTTATTATTACATTCACACTTTCTATTAACTCTGGTGCTAAAAAGACAATTCTTCAGTTTCACCCTGATTCATCTCCAACTCATCTGTCTCTAACCAAAGCATTTGTCAGGCCTAAAGCTAACCTCACACAGGACCGTGGTCTCACACTCGGGTCTGCAGATTGTCGGTCCTGCACATTTTACACCCACCATCCACCACAAGCACCTCGTCGTGACTCAATTCCGTTTAATGTGACATTTGTTTTATTCACTAAATACGCTGCTTGACAACATGACGTTGTAGTCTATAGTTGTAGTCAGACAGGAAACATCAGAACACACGTCGGTAACAATGTTAACAGGTTTTTATTCCATGTTACGTTAGCATCATAAACAGCTGCGGTTCTGTGCGCTAGGTTCTGTACTTGGGAAAAGTCTGAGAGCGCTTGTGGTATTTTGATGTAAACCTGAAAATATTCAGTTTAATGCGTTTGAGGATTTAGAGTAAAGGTTTGTAGCAGAGCCTGGTTCCAGCAGGAAAAGCAGCTTCATCACACTAAATAAATAAAGCACAGGTCCAGAGGAGGGAGGCTGTGTGGTGTTGGTCTGAGAACTGTGTGGTTCTGTGTCTCTTACCAGGCAGTGACAGCACTCCATCTTCACCTTTCCTCAGCTCAACCTTCAGGAAAACACAAGTAGTTCAGAATCAATATTTATACAGTAACTTTGTTCCCGTTTGCCCCTCCCTCTACCAGGTGTAGGCGACCTGCTCAGCAGTGAGGACAGATGATCACTGATCATTACCTTCATTACTTCTAATCTCCTTCCACTTGTTAATGTCATGACTGCTAATTATTTTTTGATGTGAGCGTTTAATAAGTAGTTTTTAATTTGTAGTTGTTGTTTTTTTTTTTTAACCAAAGATTCTTGCTGTAGAAATTGCTGCTGTAAATTTATTAAATTACTTCTAATCTGGATCTGAATGTATTCACTTTGCTCAAAGCTCAAATGTTAATTATACTGTGTGGACCATCTGTTCTCTGAAGACCAACATGGTTTTGTGAAAAGGTAAAACTACTGCAGTGACCTTCAGGACAAAACCACCAAACCTGGAAGGTCCAAGGTTGGAATTAAACTGAACTAAGCTGATCCTCACCTGGTCGTCAGGTCCAGACAGCGTGGAGACACTGGTGGTTCCCTCCCTGCTGTGGATCTCCTGGTGCCTCTTCAACACCCTCTCGGCGGAGAACCGTTTCTCGCAGACGTCGCACTGAAACGGTCTCTCTCCGGTGTGAGTCCTAACGTGCTCCGTCAGCCGGGACAATCTAGAGAAACATCTGCCGCAGATGTCGCAGGAGAACTGCTTGGTCTTCTGCTGAAGCTGCTCCGCGGTCACCACATCAGCAGAGGGAGAAAGAAAATCATTCTAGTTTTCCAGGTTCTTTTTCTTCAATTCTGAACATCATCAAGTCCCTCAGCTAAAGGAAATTCCTCCACATGTCAAAATGATTCTGAGAAGGAAACTTCACCTTTTACCAAGGACACGTTTTATTTAGAAAATATTTTAAATCACAATTTCTGAGACTCAATCTTGTTCAAATCAAAATAATCTACTAATCTGAACTATTTAATTGAGACCAACGAACATTTTGATGTGTTTTCCACGGTGAATGCTTTATTAAAATATGAATAACTTTTGGATAAAGAGCTGCAGTAAATGCTAAAAACTTTCTTTGTGGTCGTTGATGGTGAAGAAACATCTAGTCAGTCAGAAACCACTGTCTGTATCAGATCCAATTCATCCCTCCCACCACTGGTCTCTGAACAGTCTCACATCTACTGCTGCCGAACAACGTTACTGTGAAAACACAACTAAAATCCAGAACAGCATCTTGTGGACAATCAGTTTTTCTATTTTCACAGTTTTTAGAACTGAAGTGTGAACGGGACTTAACGTGTCTCAGCTGTTCTGCTCCACTTCATGTTTGTGCTACTTACTGACCCCTAGCTAAGCTTCTAAAACCAGCATTTCAAACAGGTCACAGAGAAACTGCTGCGGCCACAAAGTGAACGGACTAACTTCAACAGGAGTTTTCAGTTTTAGTTCATTAAAACTGAATGTTTCAGGTGTCTCAGGTAGGTCAGGTCTTATTATTATTATTATTATTATTATTATTATTATTATTATTATTATTATTATTATTAACTTTGACTGTCTTGACTGGAGGCTGGAAGTGAACTAACTGTTTACTTTCAGCTCTACCAATCATCATCAGCTGATCCTCACCTGGTCGTCAGGTCCAGACAGCGTGGAGCTGCTGGCGGTTCCCTCCCTGCTGTGGATCTCCTGGTGCTTCTTCAACACCCTCTCGGCAGAGAATCTTTTCTTGCAGACGTCGCACTGAAACGGTCTCTCTCCGGTGTGAGTCCTAACGTGCTCCGTCAGCCGGGACGCCCTGGAGAAACCTCGGCCGCAGATGTCGCACCAGAACTGCGTCGCCTCCTGATGTTTGAGACAGTGTCAAATCATTTGCAGGAAGATGCAGAGAGATATGTTTAGTAAAATTAGTTTTTAGAGTTTGGTGTTTTATTACTTAATGATGCAACAGAAATGATTATATTTATCACTGTACTGTTTTTTACTAACCACACATAATCTGAAAGATCTCAAAGACTAAAATATTTGTTGTCAGAGTAAAATGTTAAAAGTGTTGGGGTGAGGTTAGAGTAATAGGAAAAAAGTGGACCAAGAGGATTAATTCATTTTCAGGACCAGTTGTTTTCTTACATAGTTCTGAACACCTGCACCACAGGTGCAGTTTAATACCATGTGACGAGGGTAACAACACTACAACACGTTTTGGAACCACTTCATGCTGAGATATTACATCTGGTAGAATTTATTAAACTGATTTAAAGTCACACAGACTGAACCAGCTCAGGTTTCATCAGGTGAGAGCTCAACCTGCAAAACACCAGCAAATTAAGAAACGGCTTCATCGGTCTGACAACACACAGCAGCTGCATGACGAGAAACTCTACTGGGGCACAAGCAGACTAAATACATTAGAAAGACAAAAACTAATTATTAAACTGACACATTAATTCATTTCCCACGTGTTCAGTAGCTTAAAGAGTCACCATAGCAACAACAAGCGTGTCTCAGCTATGTCCATCACATTTTAAACATCTAAACAGTAAAAAGTGACGAACATGGCTGAGACATAGTTGGTGTTGCTACAGGTCCAGACCAGGACCAGTGACCTGCATCCAGAAGAGAAACAAACTGTTCTCACTCACTTTGCTCACAGCACCTTCAGCTTTGACCTCATGTTCCCCCTCCGCGTGTTTCTGCAGGTGTTTCCTGAGCAGCCCCGGCCGGTTGAAGATCCGGCCGCACTGCGAGCAGGGGTGCGATTTCTGCCCCTTGTGGAGGCTCACGTGATTCCTGAAGGACGACCACGAGGAGAACACCCTGTCGCAGAACGAGCAGGTGTACAGGTTCTCGTCTTCGTGGGATTTCTGGTGATCGGTGCAGCCGCTCTTGGAGGCGAAGCGTTTGGGGCAAAGCGGGCAGGAGAACGGCCTCTCCCCGGTGTGCGTCCGTTCGTGCTGTATGAGGTAACGGCGCTGGATGAATCCTCGGCCGCACACCGAGCAGTGGTGGGGCTTCTCTGCAGCGTGGTGGAGCCGG
>OMLM01007618.1:0-10652 GCA_900302695.1 Helostoma temminkii | reverse complement strand
ACAAATAATATACATGTTTGTGGTTTTTGTTTGTACATTACTAATGAATTTCTGCTCTGAGTTAGATCAAACCTACAGATTTTAATTTCTCTTTTGAACAAAGCCATTTAGTCTAAAGTGTTGCAGCTTCCACTCTAAAAGCAACAAATGCATGCAAATGGATGCTTCTAATTTTAGAGATAGTCCTCAGCTGGAAGAAGGTGGAAGGCAATTCTAGATATTTCTTTTATATATGAGTTAAAGGAGATATCCTGGTCAAAGATGACTCCAAGATTTCTCACAGTAGTGCTAGACACCAGTGTTATGTCATCTTAAGTAAGTATATGATTAGACATCATATCTCTGAGGTTTTTGGGCCCAAATAGAATAACCTCTGTCTGTGTTTATAATCTGTCTGAATTTAGAAATTACAGGACATCAAGGTTTTTATGTCTTTTAACATTCTTGAAGTTTGACTAATTGGTTTGTTTCATCTGGATTCATAGATATTGCTGTGTGCCATCTGTGTAGCAATTGAAATTGTTTTAGTGTGTTTTCTAATAATACTGCATAACAATGTATAAAGTAAAAAGTATTGGTCCATTGATGAAGAGAGATAGGATGGTGCCCCTAGCAGAAGGAAAAGAAGAAGGATGAGAAAGGCAGGTTAAACATTTTACAGAGACAGAGTTGAGCATATGATGAGGCAGAAAAGCATCAAAGTGGTGTGGAATGGGATGAAGACAATTATAGTCCACAAGAAATAACACATTGGACCCCCAGAGTTTAGTTACCCAGAGAGTTTTTAACGATTTAAGCCTGTTCTTTAATGACCACAGAACAGATGAAGAAGAAGTAAAAAATGCAATTTGTGCACTTGTGTGTTGAGTTGCTTTCAGATCTGCTGGTTTATTTTGGCAGTTCAGTTTGGGAACTGTGACAAACACATTGTCACTGATTAGGGAGGGCATGAGAGTAGAACTTACAGTGGAGGTAGATGCACATAAGCATCTGATGACAGTGGGGGAAATGGAGAACTTACCAGTGGACCTGTTGTTGGGGAGGGATTTGCCTGTTTAATATGACCTCCTTAGCAAGGATAAAAGTCTCTGTTATGCATGTCAACCTGTATCAGAAGTGAAAAGACATGTCTCTTGTTTGGTCATGACATGGTCCAAAGCAAAAACCAGGCTCCAGATGGGTTACAACCTCTGCCAGACTTGTGCAATAGTCTTTGCAAGGCAGGATTAGAAGGGTCCGGAAAGACACATTGATGAAAGAGAAATGAAGGTACGCCTATATCTTGCTCTCTTAGGCCTTACCAACCTCACCTGTAAATCGGTTTGTAATCCTGTGGAATGAAGTAAGGCATGTGAAAGTGCTCTTCAGAGTTTAAAGGAGAAATTGTGCTCTTCTCCCGTGTTGCAGAGTAACTTTGAACACCGCTTCCTAGTGCAGGTGGATGCCTCAGGAGTAGGCTTTGGTGCAGTACTGGCTCAGGGAGAACCAGGTGAGGAACGTCCTGTTTTGCATCTCAGCAGGAGATCATATTCTGCCTCGTGAAACTTGATATTCCACAAGAGAAGGAGTGCCTTGCAATCAAATGGGCATTGGACAGCCTGAGGTACTACCTCCTAGGGAGAGAATTTAACCTCCACATTGATCACAGAGCCCTGACCTGGATCCAGACAATGAAGGACAGAAATTGGTAACTAGATGGTCTCTGGAACTTCAGCCTTTAGCCTCTCTTAAAGAGAACATCACAGCAGGCTACTTTATGCTTATTGCCAAACACTGACGATGCAGGAGAGGAGGGTGGTAAAGTCTCAAAGACATTGTGGCTCATTAGGGAGAGCACGTGGTAAAGAAAACACACTGAGCACTTTCTGCACAACATAAACTGACGAAAGTTACAACAGAACAAAGGCCTAGCAAGGCCAAGTGGCAGTTACCCACAGGTGCAGGAATGAGAGAAGACACCATTTCAGAGTGGATCCTAGGTGATGTTGCCTTTTGATTAGGTCAAAATTAGAAGTTATTTTATGTATTTTTTGGTTTGAGCTATATAATGGTGTATATTTACTTGATCTGAGATTTAAAATAGAGTTTCCATGTGTGAAAAGTCAGATGATTGATTTAAAGCAGTTGGTTGGTCTAGGGGAGGGGCTTAGTCTTTATAAGCCTCTGGCTATCAACTCTCAGGGAGAATTAGCTTGAGAAGGTCCGTGAGCAGACAAGGTAACGTGGAAAGTGTTTTTTCATGCCTACTACAGAGTGTGGAGAAGCAAATAACAGTTTGTTTCTCTGTGGACATCCAGTTTTTGTTGTTGTTGTTTGTTTGTTGTCAATTCTTTTCACATTTTTGTAAATAAAGCACCTCATTAGGTATTGCAACTTCAGCCATGTTGTGATTTTTTTTTTTTACATTTGACCCACTGATCTTCGTAACAGGCATAAACACAAGAAGACTAAATTGGGAATTTAATTAACATTGATTATATCAAACATGTATTATGAAGGCATCAATTGAAAATTGTAGAAAAATTTTGATAAAGAAAAGTTTATATTTGTATACAACTATCCCCAAAAGATACCTATAACACCATGTCAGAACATAGAACTTTAATTACATACTTTCTGATGTTAATTTCATAATGTTTTTAAATAAAGAACTTCACTGTTTTAATGTATGATGTTGTCGATGTTACTCACGGAGTTGCCATTTTGATTCCTGACATAGACAGCTGTGATCCAGCAAATGTGATGAGTCTGGAAAAGATTTTAATGTTAAATCACGTGTGTAATGAAGCAAAGTTACAGTACTCACAGTGATTTTACAGCATGGTTCAGACAGATATTTATCTCAGTCAGGATTTAGTTACAGGTGTTTCCATAGCAGGTGTGAAAGGTGTTTATAACAAAAGTGTGGACACAGAACTGGTTCAGCAAGTCAGACATGATACTACGGTGAAACCATATCTTAAATACAAGCAAAGTTTGGACCAAAGAGTTTCCTTGTGTCTCTGTTTCATCTCCTGAGGTCTTATTACCAGACTGACCCTAAAGTGTGTTTTTTGCACCAAACCCTGTGTGAACAGCCCACACAGACACTAACTGGGTCATTTAGCTGCAGCTACACAGCTGGTGCAATGTGCAGTAGAACTAAGAGCATGTGCCACCGCAGGCTCAAAGTACCTGGCAGTTTGTTTCATACAATCTCAGGGCAGGAAAGAGGAAACCCACAGCCAGCAGCACAGAGTACAGGTTTGCTGATGCTACAAAAAGAACTAACTTGTTCAATCTGCTGCTCAGAATGACAAGAACAAGTTGGAATATTCTGGACCACATTTATTTCTTTGTTGGGATGATGGAAAAATGATAAAAATCCTGGATAGTGAGCAGAAGAAGGAGGTAGAAGTACACAAGAACTTGCCTAAAACTACCAATTTGAATTTTTTACTTAAGTTGGAGTATTAAGTACATGCTGGTAAATGCGCTGTATGTCCAAAGGTGGCAGCACTGCAGTAATACAGTGATCTTTCTGGGTTCCTGATAAAACTAAATTATTTGATACTACTATTGTACTTGATGCTGACGATAACATTAATGTCCACCCTTGCAATAAAGTAGTATACTAAAGTATAGTAAGTATACTTCTATGTACCTCTAGTATTCTTGCTTATTTAGTATACTATATAGTGTAGGATACTTACTTAGTGTAATACTTAAATTGACCCTCTGATTAGTACATAAAAAGCATACTTATACTTGTATACTTGTATAAGTATACTTGCTCATTCTTAGATTAAAAGAAGTATACAGATTGTATACTTGTATACTGATTACTAGTCCAGATGTTTCAGATGCAGAGAAGCAGCTGCTTTTAACCCCTTATGTCCTGACATCTGCATCATCCAAAATAAAGCATCAGCATATATTAACTCATTAGATTCTGTTTTAACAACGCACATCTGCAAAGGTACAAGATGTTACTGAATAAAAGTAAAAACAACATTAAGTGGAAATATTATAGTACTAAAACTGCACTTGTCATTTTGAGCCTAACGAATGGTAAATGCTTCTTGCTGCCACCCCATCCCCTCTAACACCCCACCAACCACAGCACATTCAGATTCATTATTTGTCTCAGTGTGAGCCGACTCTGGTTTCCTGTGTTTCTCAGAAAATCTCTGATGATCTGAGAAGAGAAACACAAACTCTGTGACAAACAAAATGAAGATATGGCTGAAGGCTGTCCGTTCTACCGCACACTGTACACAGCGACCTAACCACCTACAAATCACTTCACCATGTTGTTTCACCTCATTTACACTTTCACCAACGGGACTCTACTGTTTTGTACATAAGGCAGACAAAGAAGAAAGCTTAATACCACAAGGAACAAGAGAAGAGCAGAAAGTTGTTCTCAGTAAGACAGTTCCTGAATCTATAAGCACGTTATAAGCATGTTACTTAGCCTTTAGTTAAACCAGGTTCATGTCTATATTTACTGATAAACAATAAAGTGACGTTTTCACTTCACTCTGTGTAAACTGATTTTAACAGAAACCACCTGGAAGCTGCAGCTACCTGAAAGGAGGACGATCCAAAACTGAATTTAAATCAAAACTATATATATAATATCATTTCTGATTGAGTTTAGCTGTCAGATAAATGCTCTCCTGTCCTGGTGTGACAGTATCTGACTGGTTCAGAGTGATCTTACCTGTGCTGCTGCTTCAGGAGCTCTGTGATACTGAGGCAGAAAGAGATCAGAGGTTTTATATCAGCAGCAGAGACAGACTCTCTGTGGTCACATGATTTCACTCTCTGAGTCTTTCCCCTCTAATATCAGTTTCTCATCCTTTGTTCTCTTTTTATGATTCTCTCACATAGAAAGCACAGACATCTGGTCCAGAAAACTGGTTCAACTTAGTCTGAACTTAACTCTGAATTCCGAGTGATGGAATCTCAGTTTTCAGCTCCAGAGAGTTGATCAGAATAAGTTGGAGCAGTTCTAGTGGGTTGGGTTCAGGGTGAATGTGAGAACTGTAGAAAACTGCTTCAGTAGAGCTTTGATTCTGTGATTCAGCATGACAACAGGTCAAAGAAGAGCAGAGCCTCCATTTATATCCTAGAGAGCCAGAAATATTCAGTATGTCACATACTTATGTTACATTCTTTCCTTAATGGCTGGTGTTATTCTGGGATTCTGCCGTTTATTACATTCATTTGCAAAACATGAAAAAAAGCTGGTCCAAAACACAAAACTAAATACTGCAGCCTAAGAGAGACGGTGTGTCAGTGAGGTTGAAGTGACTGTGTTGTCCATTCACAATAAATTAGGGTGAACTGAGGCCAAAACAAAAACCTAACACAGGAGAAAACACAAAAGAAAAAGGCAGTTGACCCCTACCGCTTATATAATTTACAATATCTACAAAGTGAACAGGATAACAATATAAACACTATTTTTAAAAATATACAAGGACTACACACAACGGCACAAAGCCCAAAATACCACAAAGGCAACCAGGTAACAATAACAACTATGCGCAAAGGCAAAGGACAGATGCTGCTGCCAATGTTACGCCTCTGAAAATGGGGAGAAATAATAATAAAGTATGAACAGTGATGTGTGGCATTTCCTCATCGACATCGTCAAGCTTTCTTATGAACTGTGCATCTTATTACCACTGTCACATCCATCAATCCATCTTCTGAACTGCTTAGTCCCTGCAGGGGTTGCGGGTGTGCTGGAGTCTATCCCAGCCGGCATACAGACGAGAGGCAGGGTACACCCTGGACAAGTCGCCAGTCTATCGCAGGGCCACATATAAACAAACAACCATTCACACTCTCACTCACACCTACGGGCAATTTAGAGTCACCAGTGAACCTGACTGCATGTCTTTGGACTGTGGGAGGAAGCTGGAGTGTCCAGAGAGAACATGTAAACTCCACACAGAAAGACCCTGGCCGACCCGGGCGATAACTTAGTCTTTCAACTTGTCACACTCTCCCCTACAAAATAAATGTCTCCCTGAAATTAAACCATTGAAGGCTTTCCTTCTCTACTTTCACACATTTCCTATTTACATTCAACGTCTGTTTGTTTTTTCAGAACTGAACTTAAGTGGCAAAAGTCAGCAAAGTAAAATCACACACATGAGCTGCCTGTTGGCTGTATCAACAGTCTATAGGCACTTTTCCATACTGTTGGTCAACTGTCCAGCAGTTTTCTGCATGAGCTGCCTGCAAGTCTGTGCACAGGGCTTAGAATAGTCCATGGCAATAGTCTGTAATAAAAATTGTTCAGTAATGCCAATGTTGGGCTGCTACATGTAAATCTCCCTTTCTTTGTCTTCGCCTCATATCCCTCTCTGTGTTCTGTGCTAACAGCCTGTATAAAAGCCTTCACCTTATTTCTTTTGAGAATTGGAAAAGCTTTTCTTACTGTGCTATACTGACTAGCCTTCTCAGTCTTTGTCCAAACATGCTCAATAACATTGACACCTATGATGGGATGGGACAGGTGCCAGCCTTTCATCACAAGCACCAGAACAGTCAGCTCTTTTGGTCAATTGGGTCCAGAAGCTAACCCGAATGTTGTTTCAATCCACCCCAGGTAAGGCAAATCGGTTCCATTTGCTGCAGTCAATGTCAGACCATCAGGTGAGTCTAGGATTTCAGAAACATCTCTCATTCTTGCAGTAAGAATTTCTCCTTCCATTTTTCATCAACAATAGACATCTGAGAGTCTGTGTCCCATAAAGCCTGAAATCTGTTGCCCCCAAAGTAGCACTCAACAAGAAACTGGCTGCCCACGAGGGAGGTTACTTTGCGAGGGTGCTCAACTTTGATTGGGTGTGAGGGATTGTTAGTATTTTGGGTCCCTGCCACTATCTGTGAGGTGAGTACATTCCTTCTTATGTTTAGTCCAGTGTTGCTTTTGACACATAATGGAGCAATAGAGTGCCCTTTTGCAGGATGAGCACTGTTTCTTCTGTGGGTCAATGCTGAAACAATTTGCACTTCTGGGACTGTCTGCTGGCTATGGTTAACACTCGTCCCTCAGTGGTAACCACCTCCCATTTAAAGGAGCCTCTCTTGGTGGCCTGACCCTTCTGATTTTACAGCCAGCTTGAAAATGCTCTCCACTCCCACAACAAAAGCAGTGCATGCAGCGTTCATCTTTTCCAGTCTGCTGACAGATGAAACACCCCCGTGGAACACAAACAGATGGGTTGGTGTACTGGTGAGGTGAGTACTGATGCTGCGCAGGTGCTGGACAGGGTTGCTGTGATACTGTTGCAGTGGACTACATGGTAAGGGTTCTCTATCTTGTCTCCTAACTGCAGGTGGGGCATAGGCCTGACGCTGGAACATGGGATGCTGTAGTGTCTTTTTAATTTGGGCTATTTCTGGACTAAGGCTCTTTAGTGAGGCTACACCTGTCATCATAGTTCTGTCATCACTTCAGTGGGTATTTTTGCTTTAGGGTCCCTTGCAGGGCACTTAGCGGATGCTGCTTCTTCTAACTGGACAATACTTGCGCTTGTAGCTGGTTGTGTGCTGCTCAGTTTCTTTTTATTCCTCCTTTCTGTCTCATTAGCACAGGCAATATTTAACCTCTCTAACAGGAGCTCGTCTGAAGTCCCAGCATCTAGCAGGAGTGGCTGCATGTCCATTCTGATGCTGTCATTCTGCAGGCCGGTCAGTACTGTGTGTCGGGACTGAACTAGAGCTGGATCATACTTGAGCTCTGACTCTTGTGATACAAACAACACTTTCTGTCTCAAATCCAAAACCGCATCAGGAAGCTTTAAGGAGTTTCTTTATTTTGTTAAGCTTCTAAAGCAAGTTGTTTGTAAAGTTCTGTGGCACTCTTTTCTTTTCTTGGAAATGTGAGCGCAGGATGTGCCAGAGTGTGGGGAGGGTCAGGTGGGCTTTCCCTCTAAGTAGCTTCGTAGCTGCAATCCTGGGGAGATAGCCCTGATTATGGCATCAACTTTACCTCTACTTAGTCCATTTTCTATCTGCTGAGCCAGGCTGCAGAATGTCAGTTTATCTTTTTGGCCGGGTTCATCTATCTGACCTGACATTTTGAAATCCTTACGCCAATATGAACTTGGATCCGGTGGCTAAATGCTCATTTGAGGGTTAGCGGTAGTGTGGGGTGTGTGAGGAAAATCAGGGGAGTTTACAACTTCATGCTCACTTCATGTTGTTGGTTTACAGTTCTTGGTCCATTGACTTCATTCATTGGTGCTACATCTCCAACGGTTTGCTCGGTGTGTATATCGCCACAGCCTCCGTTAAGTCAATCTGCAATTTTGTCTTTCAATAGCAACCATCCTGACATGCCTTCATCTTCTAACTCTGTTACTTCCTCCCTCTCAAGGTACTTCATAATATGAGACGTATGTCAGAAGGTCTTCTTGTGCAGAAGATGACTGTGGAGCGAATGGGCTTTGAATTTCCCTGATGATCTCTGAAAGGACTCAGCTTATGTACTCAATCACCAGACTCCAGTCCTCTTCGAACAGTAACATCTCCTCGCCGTAACCTGCCTGGGTTGTATTATAGGGGATTTAGCTGGCCTAGACCAGTGGCCGGCTTATGAACACCGTACAGCTACACAGCAATCCCAGCGGTGCCTCCAAAATGTTATGCCCCTGAAAATGGGGAGAAATAACCATAAGTGTGAATCACAGTGATGCGTGGCGTTTCCTCATCGACAGATTTACAGATTTCCCCCAGTGTGGGAGGAGACCAAAGCAATTGCTCTCAAGATAACGAATTGAGACAACTTTGTAGATACCTGATCAGACTTATAATAATAATAATAATACATTTTATTTAAGTGCCTTTCAAAACACTCAATAATCAATAAACAGGACAAGAAAACAGGACATAGAAGGACAAATGCAATTGCAGATTTCTGTAAGCAGGCGATCTTAAACAGGTAGGTTTTGAGTCTGGATTTGAAGACAGGAAGAGAGCCAATGTTTCGAATGTCCGGTGGGAGTGAGTTCCAGAGTGCAGGGGCAGAGCGACTGAAAGCTCTGCTCCCCACGGTGCTAAGACGAGCAGGGAGCACAGTGAGGTGTATGGCGGAGGAAGATCTGAGAGAGCCAGATGAGGTGGCAATGTGGAGGAGATCAGACAGGTATGGGGGGCGAGGTTGTGAATGGCCTTTTCTTTTCTGTATTTAACCAGGAGCCAGTGGAGTTGTTGTAGGAAAGGGGTGATGTGATTGGAAGAGGATGTTTTGGTGATGATGGATCAGTTGGAGCTTATGGAGGGATTTTTTGGGAAGGCTGAAGAGAAGAGAGTTACAATAGTTATAGCCGTTATCACAGCTTAAATTGAACCATAAATAATAGCATGTGTAGCGATTTGCAACATGTAAATTAATATTAACGTGGAAACATGGAAATGGGGCACCAGGTTCTATAAGCAGAACCAAGCTATATTTAAATCTTAGTTTGTTAGAGACCTTCAGTTATCAAATAATCAGTCACTTTGAGTAAACAGAATGGACCAATATTAAAGAAACAATAAGATTGGACTGATAGACCCAAATCAGTCTTTTGTAACTGTAACTTTATATGTTGAGCCCTTTAAAACAACAGGTTGAACAAAGTGCTGTACGGGTAAAACAAAAATACTCAGAAATAAAACAAGATAATGAGAAATAATAAAAACAGTAAAGTAGTATGAAACCAATAGCAACAACTAAAACTGTGTCAAATGCCAGTGAAAACAAATGGGTTTTGAGAAGTGATTTAAAGACAGGCAAGGAAGAGGCCTGTCTGATGCGCAAGGGCAGCTCATTCCACAGTTTCGGAGCTGCCACCGCAAAAGCTCTGTCCCCTCTGAGCTTCCGTTTAGTTTTTGGTCCACTCAGGAGCAGCAGGTCGGCTGATCTGAGTGACAGAGAAGGAATATATGGATGCAGGAGTTCAGAAAGGTACAGTGGGGCAGCACCATTTAAACATTTAAAAACAAATAAAAGAAGTTTAAAATGGATCCTAAAATGCACGGGCAGCCAGTGTAGTGAGGATAAAATAGGTGTAATGTGCTCATGTTTTCGAGTGCCAGTTAAAAGACGTGAAGCAGCATTTTGAATAAGCTGCAGTCGAGAGATCGACGACTGACTGATGCCAAAATAAAGTGCATTACAGTAATCCAGCCGAGTAGTAACGAAGGCGTGGATTACAGTTTCAAAGTGCTGCTTAGAAAGAACTGGCTTAACTTTGGCCAGTTGCCTCAGGAGGAAAAAACTAGACTTAACAACAGACCGAATCTGGCTTTCGAGCTTTAGGTCAGTGTCCATTTTAAACCCAAGGTTAACAATTTCCGATTTGGCGTATTCAGCCAAGGGGCCCAAGTCTACAGGGGCAGCAGCCCCATTTGATGAGTTGGTTCCCAGCACTATTACTTCAGTCTTTGAAACATTAAAATGTAAAAAGTTAAGAGCCATCCAGTCCTTAATGTCCTTTAAACAGTCCAGTAATGAGCTGACAGAAAAACCATCCCTCTTATTAAGAGGGACATAGAGCTGACAGTCATCAGCATAGCAGTGGAAAGAGATGCCATGTTTTCTGAGAATGGAGCCCAAGGGCAGCAAATATAAAGAGAACAGGATGGGGCCTAAAATAGAGCCT
>OMLM01007617.1:80331-92759 GCA_900302695.1 Helostoma temminkii | reverse complement strand
GATTAATTTTTATGACCAACATAGTCATCAAGCCTAATTTGCTAATCTCTCATGTGTCACTGCACAGCAAACACATTTTCACTCAGATTACACCCTATAGCTATCTTACATTTGTTTACGTTAATAAATGTTAAATGGTTTTGACTCATTCTATATAATTCAGTATATGAAATGCTACAGTAATGGTACTACAGAGTATGGATGTTGGCCTTTCTGCTGATCAAAAAAGACAACTAGAGAACAAGAAAGCTTATATGTCCTTTAAGGTGATGATGATGATTAGGATGTGGCGTCTCTGATCTGCAAAGGACAGCAGTGCTCCCATCTGTCCTGACTCTGAAGGCGTCTCTGTAGACTGAACAGCTACTCATAAATTCCTCATGGGCATCCTCCTGGAAAATAGCACAAAGGTTTACTAAACATCACTGTGGCAGTGGCACCAATTATTGTTAATATACATCAAATAGCCTCAGCCGAGTCCAAGAAACAGACTGATCACTCCAATGACGGCAACTGTCAGTCTACTCCACAATGAAGAGAGCTGTTGAAATAATTAGTCCATGCCCTGTGAATAAAACAATAATACAACAGCCAGATGACATCCAAAAAAATGCACATTGCCTCAGATGACCTGAAAACCTGCCACGGTGCAGACCGTGGAACAAGACCACATCTTTAAATGAGTCACTGGTCATAGATGAATACAGGTTTTGTTTAAGTAAGTACATGTTGGGCAAACATCAGCGAAAAGGAAGAAAAAAAAAGAAGTTGTTTGGACATTTTTGTGTGACCTTATGTTCTTGTGTTTTGATCTTCACACAGTGTGATCTTGAAGTAGGTTAGGAATTTACTCAATAAAAACAAAATCTAAAATTTTAAACAGGGTTAAACATATATCCCATATATTGATATACACATCACCTTGAATACCAATTCAAAAGAGACAGCAGGGAAGAATAAATAGAAACAAAGGTCACATAAATGTACAGTGAAACATTAACTAAACATTAAAAACAATAAGAAAAGTCACAAAATACATAGTAGATAAGGAAATAGCAGAGACCAAAGGTCAGAGCACAGAGCTGGAAAGATTATTTTAATGAAGATCCTGAAGATGGTGCTGGTCAGCTGCATTTTTCATAATTCCAGGTTTTTGAGAATGAAAGCTTTAATTTTAGCATAAAATATAAACACCCAGAACTATTCAACAAAAAGTTGACAGTTGTGTAAGAATTCCCGTGTACTGATTTCAGATCATGTATCAAACAAAGTAACCATGCTGCTTTCAAGTCCCTGAACAAATCACCAAATCTCTACCAGCCCCAGGGGTTCTGTACCATAGCTGACCTCTGACCTCTTATTCACCTAAGGAGTGAAAGTGGTTTAACTGATCAATAATCTATCCTGTTATTTTTAAAAAAGCAAAACTGATCAAGTCAATCAAACTACAGATGTAATTTATTTGTGGCTGCAATGTGCATTTCTGAAATTACAGCTATGTGTCTTTCAGTTTCAGCCCTATATTTCTTGTTCACTATTCAGCAGTGAATCATCTGTGAATGTAGGATTACAATAAATTTTGTTTCACATTACATTATCTTAGCTATTGTAACTCTGTGGGTTTTATATGATAGTTAAAGTGTTAAAATATCCAACCAAATTGTGCTCTCTGTAGATTTTGATTATTTGACTTTAAGAAATATTGTTTCTGAGTCTTTTTTCCAGACTTGTTTAAGTGCACTTACTTATAATTCCATAGAAAGCAGCAGAGAGATTTCTAGCCACAAAATTCACAAATAACTGAGATGATTAGTGAGCATTAAATGCTTAAAAGGCTACAGCCTGTTCTTTATGGTTTCCATTTTCCTCAAAGCCGTTTCTGTACGGCAGCACTACAGTATATCATTATGTGACACTAATAACGTATTTTCTTTTCCAGCAGTGGTGTAAACTTTAATGCTTTGTATTTAGAATTGGGCCTTCAAATCTTGTGTGTTTCACTGTGCTGCATCCTTTTTTTGTCTGATGTTACAACAAAGCTTTTGTTCTGTCGCGTGTTTTTGATAAAATGCCCAAAAACCCATGAGCAGCTTCTGAGATAAAAAAAGATGCCTCTGGCAGCAGTGATCAGACCACTAAAAGCCATTGAACTGAATCTTTTTTTCAAGTTTTAACAATGAAGAAAACATTGAATCCCTCATCGTGTGTAGGCTAATCAGAGCTCACCATCCGCGGGTGCTCTTGTGAGGCTGTGTATGACTGTGATGAGCCCATGACAATGACGGTTTTGTGTACTATAGGACTTTTTTTAAATGTGTGAGAAGGGTCGAATTCACAGCATGGTCATGGGTGTGAAGTCATGAGCAGTTCAGAATGAATCCAAACACAAAGGTGTGTACTGGTGTGTATATTTCACAACCAGTTACACTAGTGTCAACACTGTGACATGCTAGATTAAGAAGGAGTCGATGTTGTATGAATGTGATTGTACACATTCTTTAACCTGCTGTCCACAAACACCTGTGACAGCATATGATAATGGTTCTTCAGCCTCATTCAGTGCAAAAGCACTGTTCATCTCATTGCTCTCGTTTAACTCTCATATGAAGCATGTAGTTTGAAGACAAATAATTGTGTTTGTGAAGCAACGGGTTTAAAAGTATTAGCTGAAAAAACTCATCAGTGACAAGCGTGAAGCAAAGTGTGAACGTTGAGTCTTCACGCGAGCGTGGTGGAGCAAGGGACAGGCCTTGAGCAGGGCAGGCGGCGGCTGATGCATGGGGGGAGATGGTGATGATGAGAACAGACACGAGCCACATGAGGCCCCCCGACAATGCAGGAGTCCCCTGCGGTATGTCCAGCAGTCTCCTTATGCACACACACACACGCACACACACACACAGATGCACAAATGCAAACATGCAGACAAGCACGCAATTTTAGCACTACTAGTCTGACTTAGTTCAAATTCTAAAATGTAAAAATGCAACATGTGAATGTGAAATGCAAAACAGAAAAATGCTTTAAATGTGGAATATTTTGCTCAGATTAATGTTCTTAACTGTTACCACTGCTGTATTATTTGCAGGTTTCTGATTTGTAATGATTGCACCCCCTCTAGTGGTGTTATGTTTTATAGCAGTTAATGTTTCCTTTTAACTGTATATACAGTTATACAGTATGTATACATATACAGTTCTGTTTGTTTTGTTTGGTGTTTTTTTGTTTATGTATAGAATATGTTAAAATATTACTGTTTCCAAAAAGCAGATAATTCTTTTGTTCAGGAGTTGAATTGGACACACAGCAGCACAGCGATTCTGACATGAAAAACCAGACTTAAATTTAAACTGTGTGGGGGAAGTTTCATACAGAATTCATTTTGGCAGCAGAAACATCCCAAATTTGGTTAGGCACCGTTGGTGGAACCATGCTGGCTATCCCACACTTCTTGTGGATACCAGAAGTCACTCCCAGTTTTCCTCACCAACACACCACTGCTCCCTTTCTACCATGAGGGTGCCTTTAAAACGATATGCCTTCTGGGGTGTTCTTTTATGGACTTCACTTCTACCATTGACTATTGTATAATTCTCTGCAAATCAGTTTGTTCCCCCCTCCTCTCCTTTTTTTAGCCCACCCTTGACTTAACAACCAGAAAAAGGTCACATTTCTGAGAAGTGACTTCCATGCATGTTCCATGCTGTGTAGTCACTTTCAATTTCCTAAGACCTTTCATGTCACGCACCCGTCAACCCAAAAAACTACAAGCACAGTACTACACACACTATGTGCAGCATTCTAACTTTTCATGGTGCTGGTTTGATATATGAGCTGAAATACTGTAGCTATTGCTTGACTATCAAGATTTGATATGTACGACAGAACACACGTTTCATGTTCGAGGTTGATAGAAAGGTGAAAGTCAATGATGTAGGTCTATCACAAACCCTAATATTCACAGTTAAAATCTGGACATGTGTGTACATCGCTGAAACAGATTTGGGAGGCTAAGTAAAGGGCATGTATGAGCAGAGGTCGTCATCACCTTCTTTTCATGTCCACCTTTGCTCCTGCAGTATTTAACACTGAGAGACCTTCAGGACACCTAGTGAGCACTCAACAAACGACTGTCTTTTCCTTTTCCAGTGCACTGTTCAGATGGTACAAGATGTTTAACTCTGTGAACAAAATTAATGGAGCATGAAATGTAGGCCTGAAGTGCAGCAGGCTCCTAACCTGCAGGTGACGTTGTCTGCACGAAACCCTTATTGTGACCTAAGTGAGCTGTATTATAACTGCACTTGACTGGTGACAATTAGTGACCTTTTGTCTATCCAGCAGCCATCCATTTCAATTACACCATCATGGAAAGATTTGGTGGGCAAGTGAGTTGAGATACTGTGGCCAAAGCACTTCTACTGTAGTAGTCCCGCAAATTAACTATGCTGTTACTGTGCTTTCATATGTTTAAGTACATGACTGGATCATGTGTAGTATTTCAATAGACCATATGTTTAATATATGTTTTTTGTATAATTATTTCCTTATTTTATTTTGAGAGTGTTTTCTGGCTGTTACTATGTGTGTAGATTGCAACCCTCAGGGCACTAGTATTTAATAATAAGCATAAATTATATGTTAATAAGATATTTTATGGTACCTGCTGTACACCAATAAATATAAGTTCAATAATACAAGTTTAGGAGATAAGAAGATTTCACATATGTGTTTACAAGGGATGTTCTGATGACTACAGTATATAGTAATTATGGAGAATAGTATTTTTGTGGGTGTAAAGGCAGGATGCGGGAAACTGGATATCCCTTTTGTATTTTACAAGAAAATTGAAAATGAAAACTAAACATACTAAAAATAATCACAGTTGATTGTTGAAAACATTTTTTCAAATGTTTTGTCAACATTATAGTGACACTCAGGGCCATCCTCAGTGCAAAATATTTCAAATGTTTGAGAAAACTTCTTTAGTGTAAATCTGGGGTGTGTAGGCTATAGGACAAAATGGGCCCAATTCCAGTATACACCATCAAGGAAAGACTTGGTGGGCAAGAGTTATGTGTAGTAGCAGGGTATTGCAAAGCAGTATCTACTACATGGACAACAATATGTAATTTTAACAGTACAGTCTATCAGCAATTTAAATACTATTACACAAAAATAAAAAATACGCATGTCAGTTTTATACAAGATATCAATGTGGATGTCCAATAGCACATCAGATGTTTGATCCGTGAATCTTTGTAGCTTCGTAAAGATGGAGACATCTGGATAAAGTGGAATAAATCTAGCAAGTATGTTATCCAGCTGGTAAATGTGTAAGTTGCCTGTAGGTTTTGCAGGTTCTTCAGTGTCAAAAAGCAAATAAGCCAAACGTAAACAAACAAAAAAATGGCAATGTTGAGCTTATGGGCAAGGGACTCGCTAAAGCTCATTAGCATGCTCCTAACCAAAATCATGGATAACCCATGATTTTAGTTTCTAGGTCACTTCTATAGACACATTTGTTACCATTTGTTCTAGTACCTACGCAGCAGATACTGAGTAATTACTAAATACTGTCTATACACCGTAGTTTGTAGGCTATAAACTAAAGACTGTTGCAGAGCGCTCATACGAAGTCTGTTTTGTTTGATGAAGTGAAGCTCCTGCAGTTTCTTTTGCTTGAAGCAGGCTTATACTGCCACTTTTTTTTTTACCACCATCACCATTCTCAGAATCTAAAACTATGTTTTTCAGTTTAGATCGTTCATGTTTTAATCTTTATAGGGTGGTGGTGGTTGAGATATATGTAGATGTGACATTGTTCAAACTGTAAATGATTCATTCACACATCACAGGATTGTGACTTTTTTTTTTACATGCAACAGCAATAGTTCAGCTTCCCTCCTATATCTTCCATCTACTCCATCTCAGATCTGCCTTCCACCTCAGCAACACAAAGTACAAACTTGAGAAACCTCAGAGGCAGGAACATAACATAAAACCTCACACTCTATCACTTCATCTAACCTTTCTTAAAAAACTTGCTGCATTTGCTGCAAGTAGCAGTGCAAATAGTTGTACTGTTTTATTAAACTGAAGCCACTTACTTCGACCAAAGGAACATGTATTTGCATGCACATGCCTATAAGCACTACATTAGTAGCACTTTAAAATTCAAATAACCTTAATCACGTAGGCAAATCGCTGAAAATGTTAAAATCCATATCCTTATTTTCAGTTATGATATGACAAACATATGTCAAACACCAACCACAGAACATACACAGCTTGTACTTACCTTTCTGTCTATCTATTCATCTTGATTTCTTTATCTGACAGACAGACACACACGCATTCTCTTTCTACATATAGACAAAGGTTGTTTCACACTGTCCCCTTACGGGAGCTCCGTGTAGACATAAGTTGTTTCTCAAAAAGGTGTGAATACCTGGTTTCTACATCTCAGTCTCTACATGTTTGTATAAAAGTTTTCATACAGGTCAGTGAGAGAGAGATATGCAAGATTAAAATGTTAATGTGTAATAATGAAATGTAAAATTGAAATATTACTATATTATAAGACTGATGCACAATACTGTTTTATATAAACTGTGTACACTTTTTAAGCCAAAATACTAAAATTAATACTTAAAACTGTTAAAGTGGTGATTGCTATAAATCACAGGAGGCAATTTGGCACAGTGCAGCTGTAAACTACTGAGGTTATAGCAGGACAAAGTTTGACAGACAAATGATGTCAACAACTGGAGGTGGGATTTGAATACTCCATACAACATAGGGATTTCAAGTATTGCAGCTCAGTGTACAACCACAACCAAGACACTCAACAGCCCTAACAGTAAAGTAACTTTCTCTTAGTGTAAGTACTTTGTACCATGATTATGTTTAACTCAGTTGTCTATGTTTCTATGACAATGCACATTCTCATTTCTGTAATGATTCATAATTTGCAGTTTCATCCTTTTCTCAGAACAACAGGTGGGATGGCTGTTGATAACATCACCATGGACTCAGCTGAATACTCTCCAAACCAGAGCAGCTGTGATGTGTTTGTTTACCAAAGAGCTGCGGTGGTCCTTTTCCCTATTTTCTACTCTGTGGTTTTCATCATCAGTGCATGTGGAAACAGCTTGGTTCTCTATGTGATCTGCCAGAGGAAGCAGAAGTTCAACTCCACCTCCATCTATCTGGTCAACCTTGCTCTATCTGACACCCTGTTCACACTGGCACTGCCAGGTAGAATTATTTACTACATTCGCCACTTTGACTGGCCCTTTGGTGACCTTCTCTGCAGGCTGACCACACTTCTCTTCTTTGCAAATACCTATGCAGGTAGGATTAGTGCTTCTATGATTAATATTCTACATATTATGATGACTGTCTTTTTCTGGGCCTACGCATATGCAACTGTATCTCTACATCAGGTTCAGATTATTTTTCCATTGTGATGTGTGCTGACATCATCATTTACATCAAGATAACAGCATATACACTCATTAACCGTTTTACAGTTGTATCACACATATGAGATGAATAAAATTTAAAGTGTATTTGAAGTATATATAATATATTGGTAACATAGTATATGTATATATACTATGTTACCAATGTATTACCAAGTAATACATAGGCCCAATAGTCATAAGTTATTAACTTGTTTTACTCCTATATGAAATTATTACATTTGTCAATCTCTTCTGTTTGTGTATAGTATAATATATAGTATTTCATATTCTTTATATTTCCACCAGGTATTGGCTTCATGACATGTATCAGCTTGGACCGATACCTGGTCATGGTTCATCCACACCGACTGCAGTGTTTACGGAGCGTGAAGGTTGTACGCAGGTTCTGCTGCTTGGTCTGGGCTCTGGTATTTCTGCAGATAGCTCCTCTGCTGTTCCGCAGCATGCTGCATGAGCAACAGGAAAGACGAACCTGCATGGAATACGTCAACTTTGAGGCTTCCCGTTTTACCCCTTACCTCCTCCTCCTGGCCTGCACCATGTCATTCTGTTGTCCGCTCATCATCATATTGGGCTGTTATACCAAGATCAACTTGAAACTGCGAGCTGCAGCCAAGCAGAACTCTGTCACTGGCCGATCAAGGAGGAATCATAAGGCCAATACTATTATTTTCCTCATCTTCCTCACTTTTATCGTGTGTTTCAGCCCTTACCACCTCAACATTATGCAGTTTATGTCAAGAAAGATACACCACCAGCCTACCTGTGAGGAACTGAGAGACTTTAAGGTGTCCTTACAGGTGGGAAGTAATTTCGATCTGATTTCAAATTTTCCCTATCAGTTTTCTTTTTCATAATCCATTGTCTCCCCGCAGATTACAGTATCACTGATGAACTGCAACTGCTGCTTGGATCCCGTCATCTACTTCTTTGCCATTAAGACCTACAAGAAGCGCGTGATGAGCCTGTTTAGGGACTATTTATATACTTCCGGTGCTTCTTCCAAAAATACAGCTGATAACAGCAGCAGTAACACCTGAGAGAAACCACAGCTCAGCCTACAATTGAGCCCCCTGTAAACAATGCCACAGAGAAGACCTACTTTACTTTGTTAAACTGAAAACAGGCTATTGTAGTTTCTTCATTTATGCTTTGTTTGAAAATAACTCATTCATTTCAGTCATTTATGACAAATGTGCATGTACATATGCAATGAAATGTGGGAAAGATCAAATTAGCTCCTTCTACCAAATGAAAAAAAGCCTTAATTTTGTTAAAGTGTTGAGCACATTGATTTTTTGCTTGAGACCACTGTATAAAATGTGTTGTTCTATAACATTGTAATTTTTCTTGTAGTATTTTTTACTGCTTTTTTTGTTGACTTGAGTTTACCATACAATAGCAAAATTTGGGTTAATAAGTGTTTCCTGCACTTGAGGACTGAATGTTATTGCACACATGGTGAAGAAAATACCCCAACCTAGATAAATAAGCTAAGCTAAGCTTTCTTTCAACTGTGTTACGAATATTGTGGTCATTAATGCAGTACGACAGTAACTTTCACTTCCTTTGTACAAACAAATGCAGATGTGCCACATAAGCCATGGCAAAGACAATCTAGGAAAATGTACGCATGTAAATATAATGAGCAGATCTCTAGTCTCTGCTCTGTTGCTATACTATTTAAATCATTATTCATATGATTCAGTATTTTATATTTTATAAGAAATATGGATAAAACAAAATGAGAACATGTGATTTCCAAGCCTACATCTGGCTTTTGTGTGGGAGTGCATAAATACCATCACCACTTCCTCACCCACCTTTCCTGCTCCCCCTCACAGGCCTCATTCCTGCTGGGTCCCGCATCTCGTGATTTTGCTTCTGTGTGTGTGTCTTGCAAACTTAGGCAGGTGCAGGTTGTGTTTAGAGTAATGAGTCTCCTATTTAAATTTAACCTTTACCAGTGAATTTGTTTGACAAAACGGACCTAATTTTGTACAGAAAGTAATATGCATAAATAAATGTCATGATGTGGTAAACTGGATTCACCGATTATTGATATCTTGTTATTATTTTGCTATTTTATTTTAAGGAAAAATGTATAAAATTTTAATTAAAAAAGAGTCAATTAAGACTAAAATAATATGGTTTAGAAAACAAACTTGTAAGAGAGAGAGAGAGAGAGAGAAATAAAGCAGACCTCCAACCGGACAGTGCAGTGTTGATAAGATCTGTGAGTAATCTGGAGCTGATCACTGATTTCACATGTAAGTACTAGTCTGAAGATCTAACGAACAGTATGTATTCAAACGCAGGGGATTGCAATGATCTGTCAGAGAATGTTGTCAGTGTGTGATATTAAACAACAAAACACTGATGATATGTAATATGTAATGTTTTGCTGTTTTAATGCAGGTACGTAAGAGGTAAAAATATAAGTTAAGCTAAAAGTAATTAAGGGCACCTAAAGACAGAGGTGTAAATCTCGGTTTCATCTTGAGTAAATATACAAGATGGAGAAGGCAAATATTTACAATTTTAAACATATTTTCAAATCTAAATATATAACCTGAAAACCTCTTAACTCCAGAAAAAATACTACATTTGACTGCTCAGTTATGAGAGATAAAGGGAAAGAAATTTCGTGTATGTATATATGATAATGACGTGTTTGTAGACAAAGGTCATGTAGCATAGGAAGACTAAGTTGTTCCCTAATTGTTAATCCAAAAAAGAAAAAGAAAAAGAAAAAATAATTATCACAAACACAGCCAGTAAATTTAAAGGGCAGAGAGCAACGTGACGTGAGGGGAAATGTGGGGGTGTAAAAAGCGCTTATAGTTGCCCTACAGTGGGTTAATACAATTATTGGACATAACAAGCATTAAACACAATAATAACAATTGTTCAAGCCATTTATAAATTTTGTGGCTTAACAGAAAGAACTATTACTTAGTGTATTAGCAACAGTGGTTTCTTTTCAAATTAAGCAGGCACAGAGCAATGTTAATACTTCTTTGTATTGTATTTGTGTCCAATCAATGACTATGTCTGTGACATAGTAGGGGGATTTTTATGATTTTTTTCAGGAACCAGATGTCTGCCATGTCTGTAAACCACACTTAATAGTGAAAATGACTCAAAACAGTAACAGAGTAAACAATTATAATATGCTCAGTAGAGATGTTTGGAACTGGAGATGCAGATGCTTCTCTGTAGTTTTGTCACTATGAGCAAACTGGCTGGCACTGTGTAGTCATTTCTACGCACTTTAAAATAAGATAGACATACAAAGATAACATACATAGAGATGAGTTAATCTTCCTACTGATAATGACTTTTCTACGTATTAATTTTTATTTATTACTACCATTGTTTCCTTTAAATAGACAGATATTTAGCACAAACCATCACAATAGTCTTATGAATGAGTAGATACAATGAAATGTGTTTCTAATCTATGGACTTGTAAGCTAGACCAATGTCAATATTATTTAAATTTTATTACACCTTCACATCTACCTACAGTCAAAGAGATTCATTAAACTTGTTTCCCAGTGGCGTACCAAGAGTATGAACCCGAGTCAGCCCTGATTGTGAATTAAAAAGTCATACACCTAAAAATAATGTTCCGTTTGATCGATCACACAATGGGGCAGTTCAGAATAGTTTCATTTCATCACAAAGGTTATGTACTTTGGAAATTTCAGAGTTTCCATTATGAGTAATATAGTTCATAATAAAGACCCTAGTATGAGTTAAATGAAATGTTTTGATCTGATATGCAACCACTAACCACTTATGTAGACCAAGCTTTGGTGCAACACATCAAAGTGCTTCTTGAGATGCCGCTTAAATGTTTCCACTTCATCAGCCTGGATATTATAAATTTGTGACTTTTTCAAAAACAGGCTCCTGTTTCTTTTTGCTGCATTGTGTTTTTGCTATAAGTGTTGGCCTGAGGTCAAGATGTGGTAATTGTGACAGTTAGGCACTGTTTACCCACATTTTAGAAGGGTTAAAAGAAGCAGTTTCAAAACATGTCAAGATTAGGCAGAAACAGCAGCAACGAAATCAGAGCTGTTGTCTCCGCGAAGACTGTTTCACATTCTTTAAGATCCTGTTCCAACGAAGAAGACTCACGAGAACACTGACATATTGCTCTGTAGCTTCTTCCTAAAACAAAATGTCAGCCCACGTATTTTCACAGTCTGAACGAAGGAACCCATAAACATGAGACATGGCAGGGACAAGAGAAACCACAAAGCTAACAGGTGCTGAAAATTTCCCTAACTCTGATTGATAGAAAGGGAGGAGCTAGTAAACTAACAATCGCTTTGTTCAGAGCCAGTGAGGGAGAAGTTCAGTGCCCCCTACCACAATGCAGAAGTTTATTTTCAAATTATTCAGTGAAGCTCTCACAACTAACCTTTGGCACATTACATGTAAAGAACCCACCTATCTCCATAGTTATCTAATTTGTCTGTTCAGAATCGTTATTCAAATGGTGTCATTTGAATAATGATGCCGGGCTGTCTGAACAGAGTTTATAAGCAGTGAGAGTACAAGCTTCAGCCTTCACACAACTGTATTTTAAAAACATCATAATTACAGCCACAGCAAAATCTGAGATTTTTTTCTAATGAGGGCATCATTTATACCCTTTCATGTAAAATATTGAAAAACCAAACGTGTACTAGTCAGCTGGACATTTTACAGGATAAGCCTGGTGTTAGCCCATTGTAGTAGAAATTGCCATCAAATCTTGCTTAAAGGCCAACAGTCTATTACTTATATTATATTATATATATGTTAAAATATAATAAACTACTATAATACATTTTCACACTAGGGAAATATTAATAAATAATTTAAATATAAATATTTAAATATTTTCAACAATATAAATATTTCCACACTGTAATGTTTTTGTTG
>OMLM01007617.1:52522-80311 GCA_900302695.1 Helostoma temminkii | reverse complement strand
TCCATGAACAGGAGTATGAGATTGAAGGTAATGGTTGTAGTCTGAGCCTGTCCAGGTAAGATATCCTCCTCAATTTTGCAGTAAGCTTATGCAAGCTCAGTGGCTGGGAGTTTTTGGACAGCCTTAGGAGTCTTGTCCAGAATCAGGTCTTGTACTGACCACCCTATAGTCGATGGACGTCTGAGTCACTGCCTCCCACTTTTAATTTCAGCAAACCGAGCTAACCGCTTTGTAATGTTATCTATGCAGTTGTCAACAGTCAGCCATGAGTCATTGGTAACCTTTGGTAAACCCTAAAATGCATGATGAATATATGATATTTAAATTCAGATAAGGTTAGATAAATAAAATATTTCAAATTATTAATAGTAAGCTGTCACTATAGTTGGGGACCAGAAATTTACTTTTGCCTGCAGCATTGTCTTGAAACAAGTTTACAGTTAAGACATTGCTGCCATCCTGTGACTTGCTGAAACTGCAACACAAGTTGGCGTACTGTAAAACTGGTGTCAAGTGTAGTGTAACAGATGCAGTATGTGTTTTTTGCCACAAGAGAGGACTGTTCATCAGAGACATGAGGCGATAACGGCTTGAAATGGTGCGTATTGTGCACATAGGGTTAGAAAACTGATATACACCAGGGCTTGTTATTAGTAATGGTAAATGATGTAATGGCACAACAAGAGTAAGTAAAATAACGGCTACGAGATAATGGGGAAATACAAAAAGACCCAGCGCTGTAACTGGATCTAGTTCTCACAGATCTCACAGACCACAATTAAAATATAACAACCATGTGACCCTAGAGACAGTTACAGTGCAGGTACAACATTTCAGGACAATATTATATCAAGACAATCAAAACAATATTAAACTACATATATTCGTTATAAATTACATCTAAAACACATTATTACATACATACATTTATCCTGAGGCGTTTTAATCAAGTGCTGTTGAATGTCATAATTTCCCAGTGTGATGTACATTTTTCTCCTCAACCATATTTTTAACTGAAGCTGTAACAGTAGCAGCTACTGAAGTTTCCTGTACCTCTTTTGCAATTTCATCTTAACCACATGTTAAAACTGCAGAGAGTCGTCCTATCAGTCCTCTCTTTACACTGTTCAAATGGCACCAAACCCACAAATGGCACCAAATGTTACAGTTTGATAACAAAAGTTGTAAAACGGCTTTTATAAAATATAGTTGATGAATTATATGCTGTATATGATCAGAATGTTTTAAATTTATCTGGCGGAGCCTGCAAGTTAAATTGTTAACTTACACCACATATTCATAAAAGCAAAAGCAACATCATTGCTGAGATTTATGTATTCCAGCTACCGGTGTGACACAGTGATCAACCTGGGAGCTATATTAGTGAGTCCTCCTTTCTGAAGATCCTGGCATGCAATTTATAAATTAGACATCACTTGAAGGTAGAAATGGACCCACAGTGAAATAGATTTCAACAGACACAGCATAGGAGGATATCCTTTTTGAAATGCCTCTGTCATACACAACTTCCTTATCTGTGCGCAGGGTGTATAATGCTGAGTATTAGTAAAAGCCTTTTCTCAGAAGTTTGCTGTTGTCGCATGGGTTAAACCCATAGTCTTAAGCAACAGTTATTAATGATTATTATCATGATTATAACTGACATAATCAGATGATAATTCTCTTTGAAAATCTAAATTCCAATATCTGGAAGAACAGAGTGTAAAGACATTATAAGTGGCATCCAGTCCCATTGTGTTCTATGAATAACCATGGCAGAATACCAGGCCTGTCTGTCAGCAACGGGTGTCTGAAGCCCAGTGAGTCAGACCCACAAGGCTAGACCATGAGGAAGTTACACTGCTTCCTCTGCCTTACCACTGGAGTTGTTTTGAACAAAGGAAGGTTGTTCTGAATAAAAAAAAAATATGATTCTTATATATAAAGATATATTTTTCCTCTTGAACATTATTTAATTATCAGTACAAGTATTCATATTTTGCATCCGGTGACATTGTCTTGCTCTTTAGCACGTTTCGATTGCACCTAGAAGAGGAAAAAGTCAACGCTAAGCAAATGCATTCATTTAGAGAAGTTGTTGGATTTATTTGATGCATGTGGTTTTTACATATTAGCATGAATATGCCATCGTAGTGCAAATCCTTTAGCTGAAAATGTTTTTCATAGAGCACAGTACCCAAAGGGCGGGAGTGATTCATAGGTGTGAAAACCACACGATACCAGTGTCAACACAACTTAAAAATTGTGTGCATTAACCTGTCATGAAAACACAAAACAGAACACTATTAGGGACAAAATAATATTTAAATTATATTTAATTTTATTTAAATAAATTTATTAATAAATTGATCTGGAAGTGCAAACAGCCATGTTTGGAGTCACATTTTCTTTATTTTTCTGACTAATAATCACGGCCTGGCCACTGTACTGTACTGTACCTCATTTCAAACAGTCTCTGAACTCCCACCCCAAAGCATGTTTTTGTTTTTTCACTTAGTTTTAGCTCTTAAAACCATAGCCATTACCCCATAGTTATGTAATGTGGTTGTTTAACTTTTGTGAGTTTGTTCTTACCACAGGAAGTTGCTGGTGATGTTGATCAGAAAATTCTCATCATACCTGTACTCACTAGTAAAATGTTTGTATCACACAAGCCACTGGATGCTTGAAAGCAAAAGCAATATCAAAAGAAATCTACTTTTGAAACAAATAGGTCAGAATGAAAGTCATTCTGAAAACCAAACAAAGGTGTTTCTGGAGTAACCGGAAAGTTCCTCATTTCGTTGACACACATTTGTCTAGACTAAAGGGAAATTGTTCTTATAAAGAAAACTCTGGATCGACTGAACTCTTTAGAGCGTCAGAGTACACTCTTGGGATAACATGCTCTATAGATTTTCCTTTCCCAAAATATGCCACAGATAGCTCAACCCCCACAGCTTTGTCACTCTCAAAAGGTCAGATGACATATGAAAGACGTCAGTTCTGCACAGATATGAAGTTGGGCACATTCTTTCATGTATTAAGTAGGTGTTTCAAAATTATGCGGTGAAGGACCAAAACTTTGATAGCCTAGCAAAGGTAGAGACATAGAGAAACGCAAACACACAGACAGAGAGAGAGAGAGAGGGAGGGACAGGATATTTTGTCACTATGGTTACTGGCAGCAGATACAGATCTGAATTCTGTATTTCATGTTATTCTCACCCAGGGCAGTGTGGCTGCTGTGCTGTCAGGACAGTTGACTTCAACTTTGCGCATTAAAGAAGTTTTTATGTGGATCAATGACGCTTCAGTTATTCTGATGAAAAACAGATTTCATCTGTGAGGTAAGTGTCTTCTGTATTTTTAGATTCAGGGTGAATTATTCTTAGCATCAAAATAACTTATCAAGATATTCTCTACACGTGTTTCTAGCAGTGGTGTGTTTTACGTCTGTAGTTTAGCTTGTATGTTGTAAAAAAAAAATAACTGAAACATCACTGATTTTATATTAAGCAAATTCAGTGCTAAACATACAAATTCATTCAAGCTCTCAGTTTGGGTGTTAACGGAAAAGTACAACGTATTTTACATAAAATTACATTTACATGTCAAAGTCCCAAATGTGTGTTCACAACAGAACTTTAATCAGAAAGGGCGCCTGAAAGTAGTGTTGTTGCATGTTTGCCACAAATACTCCGTCAGTTATGTTAATGAGCACGGAAGCGTGCTTCTTCACTGCACCATGTGCACAAGGACAGTGCCATAGCATGAGTGGGTTGAATGTTGGTTCAAACAAATGACTTTCCAACTGCCTAGTATTCTAAGGTTGGGTCCCGTGGGGGCAGGGGGTGACTTCCTCATTTACACAGTCATCTCTCAACATACTGTTTTGTTGTGTAAGTGAGTGATTGTTACAGCAGCGTTCAGAATCATTAAGTCATTGTTCGTGGACTTCCTTCATGTCGCTCCTTACTACAAACATATTAAATAAAACTCAGCTATGTCCTGTGAGTCAAATATGCACATAAATTTGAAAAACATAAGTGTGTGTTATGGCACAGTAATTTAATTTCCCTTAAAATTTCAATTTATCGTCATCTTTATGAGTAAAGAGGTTAGAAATGCACTCAAAGTTATCAAGATTGTGACTTTATTACTATGATATTTTTAAATAATCTATTTTCAGAACTAGAATGTAAAAAGCTAAAAAAAAAAGAAAAGATTAACGCTAAATGAAAAAATTACAGAAGTATTTACAGTAGTGTATGTGTTTTCATACTGCTTTTTTAGATCTTGCATCGTGAAATATTTTCACTTTTGTTTTCCAAAAATTGTGTTTGATTGTGCAAATGCCGTTTAGTGAAACTGAGGCAAAGGTGAGGTGGGGGATCTCTGCTAGAAAAAAAAGCACCACAAGGTGGCACTGGACACCACAAAATTAAGGAAGGACAGCTTGTTTCACTTTTATAGGACAGCTTGTCTCACAAGCTGATAATTAATCAGATCACCACCTGTTCAGTTGTTTGAAACACAACTTACTTTTGCTTAAATGAGGGTAAAATAAATCCAAATTGCATCATCCCACCTTTTGTGAGAGATTTCAGTGTATGGTGAAGGCATCAAAATCATGTTTTTATTAGTTCCAACATAAATTAATTATTTGTTATGTCAAAATAAGTGTGACATGGTATACTATCGCCAAACTAAATAGATTATTGATTATTATAACATAAACACCGAAAGAAGAACACATTAAAAAGATTGCAAAGACTTCAAAGACTTTTAAGGAAATGTCAGTTTAACATATCGAGTGGTCTGGAAAGTATCACTTCTTTTACTTCCTTTTTGAAAGCAAGATCTCAAACCTGCGTTTGTGCTTGTGCCAAGGTCTAAAGGGACAGTTTCAGTTCAACTTCGACATGTCAAGAATTAGCATGCTTTATTGTCTTTTTATAAAATTCACACATATCAATATCACATCTAATTTACTTCCACTGCACTGATGTCCAAACAAAATAAGCATAATAAATGCAATTAGAAATAAACCTAAGCATAAACATATTTTTTTCTTTTTGCAGATACTTTCTAAAATATCAAGATGGGTTTCACCACTGTGTCTGTGACCTCCAGCCCCTCGTCCATCGACAATGACTCTATCTGTACGACCCTGTACGACCACCGGGACAAGGCCAAAGTCCTCATTCCTCTTCTTTATTCCATAATTTTTGTTGTGGGCCTGCTAGGTAACTGCCTCGCTCTCCATGTCATTTGGCCCAACATGAGGAAGATCAACTCCACCACGCTGTACTCTCTCAACCTGGTCATTTCAGACATCCTTTTCACCTTATCCCTGCCTCTGAGGATCATATACTATGGTATGGGCTTCCACTGGCCTCTAGGTGAGGCACTGTGTAAGATCTCAGGTCTCATCTTCTATATCAACACCTATGCAGGAGTCAATTTCATGACCTGCCTCAGTGTAGACCGTTTCATTGCTGTGGTCCTGCCACTGCGTTTTGGCAAACTCAGAAAGGTCAGCAATGTGCGCTACATTTGTGGTGGTGTGTGGCTGCTTGTGTTAGCACAGACACTTCCTCTCCTTGGCATGCCTATGACCAACACAGAACACGATAACAGCATCACCTGCATGGAATATCCCAATTTTGAGAAGGTTGACAACATTGCCACTATGCTGATTGGTGCTGTCTTCCTTGGTTATGTCATCCCTGTGGTCACCATCCTGGTGTGCTACTCTGTCTTATGCTCCAAACTCTACATAACAGCCAAGACCAACCATTTGACAGAGAAGTCCGGCCGAAGCCGCAAGGCCATTGGGGTGATCTGCTGTGTGTCCCTGGTATTTGTAGTCTGTTACAGCCCCTATCACATTGATATCCTGCAGTACATGATCCGCAAGCTGGTGTTGAGTCCTGATTGTGCAGATCTCACAGCCTTTCAGGTGTCTCTGCACATCACCGTGTGCCTAATGAACCTCAACTCCTGCTTGGATCCATTTATCTACTTTTTTGCCTGCAAAGGCTACAAGAGGAAACTTTTGAAACTGCTGAAGATGCAGGTCAGCATGTCCTTCTCCAGCGTAGTGAGGACATCACCTGAAGGCTCCTCCAAGGATATTATTGATGGCAACAAGATCCAACTCAACAGTTGTACTATAGGTACAACCAGTGAGAGACTATCAGAAAGGAGATCACACAGATGTGAATGAACAAAAACGGAGGCACCAAGAACTGCATGAGATGAGAGAAATGTTTTTGCCTCAATGGGCTTCTTTAAATCAGGACAGTGCCTCAAACCATCTGAACAGTGAAAATAACTCACCCGTGTCATCGTAGACTCAAAGCAGCTACTCAGGATTTCAGTCATATTTGACCATAGGAAAAATCTAGCACCAGTTATGTTTACATATTTTCTTACAAACATTAGTAAATTGCTCGGGAAACCAGAAATTAATGCAGCTAAAGACAAACAGAAGGACACTTCTTTCAGTAAGCGTGTTTATGTCCTGCTTGTGGGCTGGTGAGGCACAGTATGATGCACGGCATGGCAGTCTACCGAAAAAAAAGCTGAAAGAGACACTGATGAATATCTACCAGTAAACGTGTGAAAGGTTCTGGTATCAGATTGTATACTCACCTAAACAACAACTCAGTGTTACTTTCATGAACTGAGAGAACAATAAAGAAGTAGGCATGACTTTCATTCAAAGATGAAATCACACTCTCAGTGTTAAGTTTCGTGTCTGTACACAGTCTTAGCCTAGTGACTGTTCTATCATTATGTCAACCTCTGTAGCATTCATTTACTCATGCTTGTAAATGCTAACTAGATGTGAACTCTGATGCTGTTTTATAATTTTGAGCAACAGTAACACCAACAATTTAACGTGTTTTATGTGAATAAACGTCTTGAAGCTCAAAACGTTGAACGTAAAATTGTAGAAAAATAGACTGATCAAGATATTGTTTTAAATATTTCTCTGTTTGTATTCTGTGATAAGTTTTTGTTCTTACAAAGAATCTTTTTCAGGGTTTGTACAGTGAGGGGACATAGGGGGTTAACTGGAAAAGCGATTATAGAATACTACACTGCATCAAAACATATACAATATATTTTCAACAGTGCTGCTGACTGTGTCATTCTGTCCCCTCTCTCTCACCTCCAGTGAACTTCTGTCACAGTAATTACCTGTTCTGAGAGATACTGAGACATTTAAAATAACAACAAAACACATTTTTTTTATTTGACACACACAATGTGAGACAAACTGTAAACTTTGTCTAAAATTAGGCTGATGTAATACATGAATGTTATCTGAAATAAAAGTTCTTAAATGTTTGAGAGTGGAGGTTATTACATCAGCTTATGATCATAGCATAACTGCAGCTCTGTGTGTACAATGTATGTATCATCTTAACTCTACAATTTACATGGAAACCCATATGAGAAAATCACTCTTGGTTACAACTGGATCAGTGGTATTACACTGAGCATGCCTAGGAGGTTCATTCCAGGTCCTTTGCTATTCATAATTTCCAGTTGATATTCAATTAGAGCACACAACTAATTCAAATTGGATATTATACAATATATTTAAATCAATCTGGGCAAGCAAAATGTTAGTGTATTTCATTAATGCAACTATCCAACTATAGTAAAGCCTAAAGTTTACTAGATCATGGTTTGGTAAAAATAACTATAAATTGAATATGGTTAGATTTAGGTTACCAGAACATGGTTTGTGGTTTTCATGAAGGCCTGCTATGTAACATTTTTTGTTTTTTTTCTATCCAACATGTAATCACATAATATCTTAAATCGCTATAGCAATCTTTACATGTATACACTTAGATGCAACTTTATGCAGATGATGCATTATTTTATTGTGATGTTATGTTGAAGATGTTAAAAATGTTAAAGAGCAGAATCACACAAATCTGTGTTGGCTTTTATTGAGTATATTTGGCCAGAGGGATTAAAATATAACAGGCCACACAGCAAACTGTGATAACATGTTGGCTTTTGTGAGAAAGAGGACTTTGTCAACTGACATTTGATTAACTTTTTTCTTTGCAGAAGACATTTATAGACACTGTACTGACTATTTCAACTGCTAAATACAGTACAATGCAAACCTCTACATTTTAGATGATAAGGTGGGAGTGTTTGTCATTTATTTGCAAAGCCACTGCCAGAAAGTCATGTAAGTGAATAGCAAGCATAGCAATATTCATCTGAGCCATTCCTCATGTGTCATCAGATTCATGTGCCAGACAAAGCACTGAAAAAAGATTCAGCAGCATTCATTTGATAGTTTTGCAAAACGTATCTGCATAGCCTTTGCCAAGGTTTCAGGAAAACCGCAGAACAAAACACAACCTCACAGTGAAACACACTGTTTTAGTCTGTATTATATTTTTGGCAGAAAGTCAAGATTTTTAAATAAAGGCTATTTTTCCTAATGTGTCTTGTCCTCCGTGTTTCTTGATAATCCCTTGACAAGACGGTTATCAAAAATAACTTATGGGAACTTTATTCATGTTTAGAAACATTGGCTGAAAGATTAAATAACACTACAAATACTGAGAATTTGAGCTGAAACAAGTTACAATTAAACAATAACAGCCTGTTAAGAGAAATTCATTAACACCATCATCAGCTTCATTAATCAAACACGTTAATCGAACACAAATATAACCTAGGCTCCACGTCCAAGCTGCTTTTCTTTGTCTTGTGTGAATTTTGGACTGATTAGACAAAACGTCAAGTCAACATTTCCAAATCAATACCAGAAAAAAGTGAAAATTAATTTTAAAAAAATGCAATCAAAGCTCAAAGTAATGTTGGTTGCAGCCCTAACAGGAAAGAAAAACTAGAACATCTCCTCTAGCTGATAAATATTTTTCTGTTAGTAGATCTGGCCCATGACGTCAGAAATATTTCCATGTAACCACACACTCACTTTTACCACTTTCTCTTTCTTGGCAAACTGGCTCAGTTGATTAAAAAAAATGGTTATCACTGATATAATCTATGTGAAGAAATGATGCATAACACACTACATAACATTATGAGATGTTTATTTGACCACGTGAATACATTGTTACTACTTTGTTTTCTTGACAATTACCTAGCTACTTGTAGTAAACATTTTTTTTCTATCAGACCGTTTCCTTAGAGACAGAAAAATTCTGCTTGCTTTTAAGTCATAGAAACGTGTAAGAGTGCAGCGCAATACATCGATACCGCTGAATGTGTTTTTGTTGTATTAATGTATTATTTCAATAATATGAGTGTGTCAATACTGTGAATATATTGGCTAGAAAATAACTGCAGGACCTCCTTTTATTTATTCTTTTCTGCATTTATTTTGACCTAGAGTCCCTTTTCAATGCGTTTTGCTAATTACTTCACATAGACCATGGTTTGCTGTGTTTTTATTCATCCAACAAACAGAGAAAATGTATGTGCTTCCTTTATCCATGCTGACTACATTAAATCTTAGTTCATTAAATCTTAGTTCAGGATTGTCCAACGCGGAGCTTGCACTGTGTAGCTTTTTCTCTGTACTTGTTGGTGGCAGCATCTCTTCCTCCGTCCCTAATTTAGCCACTTATCTTATATTATCAACACCTCTGATTGAAATTTGTCCATAAATACATAACTATAAAAAATATTTCATCAGATGTTTGTTTGTTTGAGCTTTCAGCTAAAAAATGTCAGTAGCTGTAGACGGACATGCACTCAGTTGCTTGGTGCAGGCAAAGGTGAGAAAGTCCCGCCCAAAATAACAATAAGTTAGAGCGGATTAATGTCATAGTCATCAGGTCTTAATTGTGGTTGGGGTGTTGCATTGTTGTCAAATGGTAAATTTGCTTTTTCTTATGTGTATGTGAGGAAAAGAGCTAGTCATTAGTGTTTACACACAATTTTGTCTCCAGTGCACAGTAGTTCACATAAGCATGCTTGCATGTAGTTCAAGATAACTTGTATGGTTACAGAGAAAAAAATCAAATGATGAGAAATACTTTGATGTTCATACCTTATGATCTCTGTTTTCTCAAAGGAAGCCAAGCTGAGGGAGAGGTGGGGAAGTCCCCATCTATCCACACACAGGGTGCTCATCAGACCAAAGCCAATCTCAAGCCAGACACTAACAAACTTCAGGATTTATTAACTTTACAGATCCTGAAACTGTCTCAATGTGATTAGACACATACTGTATACAAACACTGGTGTTTTATTATTTATCATTTGACTTGTTTCGTTTTGGTTATGACATATTGAAGTAGAAGTTGACCTTTGTTCTGCACTTTGCACATTGGCCGCCCTCCTGAAACCACTTTGTTAATTCATCATGCTTCATTCGTTTACAAAACATGTTGTATTGTAATATTAACCAACAATCATTTATGTTCACAGTCGCATAGGGACATTTTAGGACACTGAACAACTGTAAAGTAGTAATTTAATCATAATCCAGAAACACAGTCTATACTGTAGGTAATTTGATGTCCACAAATTATCTAACAGGAGCTGTGATATATTAGATTTAACTACACTGTAGGTGCACAAATACACACTATGTCAATCTACTGTAGGTGAGGAAGCAACATTGCGATGCCTGGTGACAGAAGTGAGCTGCTGGTTGGATGTTAAGAGCCTGGTACATTAGTGATGAGGTTAAAAAGGCTGGCGCTTCGAAGGGCAGCATCGGTAAGATAGCTGGTTAAAATGCATGTGTATACTCATACATTCAGGATTTTACCATTAGAACACATAGATGTAATTTTATTTTATTATTTTTATTTTCAAATATTTAATTGAATGACTGTGTCAATACATTATATCAGACACAATAAATTACAAAAAATGTTACTTAGTAGGGGCGGCAGGGTGGTGCAGTGGTTAGCACTGTTGCCTCACAGCAAGAAGGTCCTGGGTCTTTCTGTGTGGAGTTTGCGTGGGTTGTCTCCAGGCACTTTTGCTTCCTCCCACAGTCCTGAAACATGCAGTTAGGTTAACTGGGGACTCTAAACTCCCCATAGGTGTGAGTGATAGTGTAAATGGTTGTTTGTCTATATGTGGCCCTGCAATAGACTGGCAACCTGTCCAGGGTGTACCCCGCCTCTCGCCCATATGACAGTTGGGATAGGCTCCAGCACACCTGTGACCCCTGCGGGGACTAAGCGGTATAGAAGATGAATGAATGACTGAATGTTTTTATGTCCTCAAACAAATCATATTTGATCTATAATGTTTGATTTACTGATTTACTGATATGACTGCTACTGCTACACCATTGCTATACTATTCTATAAATGGGTAACTTGAGTTTAGAAACGTTTCTGCACACAGTAACAAGAAATGTATTGACTACAGACAAAAATCATTACTGGGCACAGACTCATCAATTGTGTAGTATTATCTTTTGGCCTCTAGAGGACAGTGTAAAACAGATTAAAAAGGTGATATGAAGGAAGTAAAAAAAGACTCTGTGTACATAGTCTTATCACTGATAAATGAAGAGGATCAATTGAATCTTTCATTAAAATTGTACTTTGACAATATTAAACAACAATGGCAGAGACTAAAATTAATAATTTAAGGGGGGGTACAGAACCTGATGTTGTCTCAATATCTAAACGCACTTGTGTTTTTTGTAAAAGAGGAGAATAATAAAGAATTAATTATGGAGTGTAGAATGTACTGAGGCAACCACATGACAAGTATCAAAGAGAGGAAAACATCACACAGACTGTTGTCATAACAACATATTGCAATGAGCACAAAGTACCATCTGGTATGAGATTTTTTAGACGCATCGAGAGGACAAGCCGATAGATAATTATTTTCCCGGAATAAGGATTTGATTGAATGAAGAGCCTCTGTATAAATACTGTGTTGGAAACACAGGGGTGAGAATAATACAGTGACAAAAATAAGTTTACCGTGAGAACAGAGCATAGACAGTTTATGGAGGTCAGAGACATGGTAGAGAGAAGTTGGAAGGCACAAAGAGGAAATGCTACTATATAAGTTAAGTGAAATTATGCTTTAGTATGTATTTCACAAGATCTAAATACGGAATAAAAAGTACCAGATATGAGAGCAAGGGAAGAAGTTTTGATTACACAATGTTCTTTCAACCACATGTCCTAATTCGTGGTTTTTACCAGCTCACACACATTAATCACACACATTAATCTGTATTCAATCCTGGTCCAGGCTGACCTTGAGTGTTTCACCTGAGGTATGCGCTTTGCATCCATTAAGTCGACGTGGTGTAAAACCATCTCACAGCATCAGCGTGAAGTGTCTATTACCACCGTCTTATTTCCTGTTTATATGGCAACTGCCTCAACATCCTGTTTTTAATTACTTCTCTCCAGCAGCAGATGCTTCTCACAGCAACCTGCTGTGGATTACTCCCCTGAGAACTAATGTGCTGTGACAGACCCCACTTTTCCAATCAATAACTCGCCCTAAATCTGCCATCTCTGTGCCTGCCAAACACACTCCCACTTCTAATGGCACATCATTTTCTTTAAGGGGGTGTAATTGCAGACAGTGGAAAGCTGTAGCCTTTTGTGTTCCAACTACATAGATACTGTAAAGGAATCTAAAGTACAGAAACTACAGCCCACAGACAAGACAGGAAGTGATGGGGGCTTTACACGGTTTTTAGTCTCGCCACCGTTTCCATCACACTACCCTTTGAGAAAGCATTCACTTCCCCGTATTTGCCGTTAGAGCACAGAGCTCAGATAATTCGTTGTGCCGCTTCATAAACCTGTTGGTGGAAGCTCGCTGAGATGTTTGTTTGATTTCTATGGTAAGTCTTTTATTGTCCAGGCAAAGCTACATGATCAGTTTGACCTTTAAGATGGAGGGAAAGTGTAATTTGGCTTCTGTGTTTCATATTTGCTACTTGCTGAATTTGTGTTTTGTTGCTGAGTCTTGGGACAAACCACTTTAAGTGATCTTGTTTGTTTTATTTCTCAAGTTTACAGAAATAGGTTTACGTTATCATATGAAAAGGTCACTCACAATTGACATTGCAAACAACAGATTGTGAAAGCAAGAAGTCACATGATTTCTTATCAAGACACAGCATCGGTTCGTCAGGCTTACAAATTACACTTCCACATTTTTACCCTCACCACAGGTTACATTTGATTCCTACTACAATGTTACATTGTAGTAGGAACTGTACACACTGCACCATTTCATAATATATCTACTTTGCTATTTGATTGTTTAGGTAATATTTATATATATATAATTGTGTGATGATACATTTCTCTTTGGCTTGCTCTGTCTTTCGCGAGGCAGCTGTGAAGCAACTTTTAAAAATAAATATTCAAATGATCAAGTGAGAAGTTCTGCAAACTGTGAAATACATTCTGTATATGATCACATTTAGAAACAGCCTCCAGCTATTTCAACTCTTCTGTTCACTGTATCGCCACTGTCTACAGGAAACCTATTTCTTTCATCTGTAGCTGAGCTTTTAAACTTTTTTATGGAGGTTTTGTGTTTGTTTTTTTCTTAGATGTCAACTTTGTATGAACCAACAGAAGATTCTACATAATGCTCAACAGTAAGCTGCACTATTTAGTTTAATCACTCATCATAATTTGTACTCAACATGTTAAAAACTCTGTAATTTAAAGAAGATTTTTGAGCAATGTCTGTACTATTTTTGTAGCACATAATTTACAGAAGTTAGCAAGTAGCAAAATTTAGCATATCATTGATTTCTGCTGAATTCTGTAAGTTTCAGTATGAAGCTGGATCTGAACAACTCCAACATGTCTGTAACGTCTGGAGTTACAAGCCCAGAGCAGGGGCCAGTGGAGTATCGTATGGCAGGCCTGATCTTCTACTGCTTCGTCTTCATCATAGGAGTCATAGTCAACCTCACTGCTCTGTGGGTTTTTGCTCTCACCACCAAGAAGAGGAACTCTGTCACTGTCTACATGATAAATGTGGCAGTGGTGGATCTTACGTTTATCCTGCTGCTTCCATTCAGGATGGTTTACCACCACCAGGACTACTGGCCCTTTGGTGATATTTTCTGCCGGATCAGTGCTGCCTTCACCATCTTCTACCCCTGCATGGCTCTGTGGTTATTTGCACTGATAAGTGCTGATCGCTACATGGCCATTGTTCAGCCAAAGCACGTCAAGGAGCTGAGAAATGTCCCCAAAGCCGTGGTGGCAAGTTTGGGTGTGTGGCTCATGACTCTGGGCAGCACCCTGCCCCTGCTCTTCTCTGATAATGACCCTGATGTCGTCTCAAACTTCACCACCTGCATCAAGATGCAAGACATCATCTACATGCGACAAGACAACCTTGTCAACTTCGTGAGACTCATCTTCTTCTTCCTGGTTCCCATGTGTATAATGATCGGTTGCTATATTGTCATTGTGGATAATCTGATTCATGGACGCACCTCAAAACTCAAACCTAAAGTGAAGCAGAAGTCTATCCGGATTATCATCACACTCATTATCCAAGTGTTGGTGTGTTTTGTGCCTTTTCATGTGTGTTTAGTGCTCCGTTTAATTGGAGACGACATAGATGGAGGGTTTAGCACAGGGGCCGTCTTCACCACATTCCTGATGAACATGAGCACAGTGTTAGATATCATTCTGTACTACATCGTCTCCAAACAATTCCAGGACAGGGTGATCAGTGTGATTCTGTACAGGAACTATCTGAGAAGTGTGAGACGAAAAAGCAGGCACACACACACAGGCAGCGTTCGATCAATGAGCAACCTGACCAGTGCAATGATATGAAAAAGCCATCAAACTTTCAAACAGCGCACCTCTATAGTATGTACTGTGCAAATTTTGGCACAATGTAACACATAATACCTCTTTGTGTACATGGTTCATTATCAAAAGGATCAAAACTTGCAATTAATTTCCAAGGTGTAATTTACACTCACAGTATGGGAGTGCTGCTGTTGTGGCAAAAACATCTGTGTTCAGAGCTGATTGACTCACCCATGAGACTTGAGATGTTTTCTGTGCATCTTTGCTCTGGCAGACACAGCACGAGTGTCTGTGGCTCAGGTGTAAAACATGCAGGCAAAAATAAATCTTGTAAACATTAAAACATAGCCCGCATTTCAGTGTTTGCTTTGTTATTATGTCTAAACCCTAAAACGCTTCTCACCATGTCTAAAGGCCTGATAGCTTCCGCAGTGGGGGAGGCTACAGGAAACTATGGTGGGTTCTGAAAGATTGTTCCTTTTGTTTGGTTGCTGCACTATATTTGTAACTTCGCCTCTGCAGCACTCAAGGGCAGCATAATGACTAAGTAAACATAACCACAAAGACTGCATGAGGTCATACACACGAGGTGCAGCAGTTTGTTTGTCTGGTGCTATTTTGTTGTATTTGTGGATTTTAATCCCAACCATTTTAGACATGGCATAGTTACAACAACAACAAAAGTAACCCAAAAATTGCTAAAACTGTGCCGACCAGCTGATGGCAGCATGGCACAGCTAGATCTCATCTACCTGCCAGAGTAAGATAACCGTGGTTTACTTACTTTACAAGATGTGCAAAATGTGTTTGTCTCTGCTTTAGAGTTCTTTGTTACTGTCATCACAGCTTCTTCCAGCAGGAATCTGATCGAAGTGTGTTTATGGTGCAATGCAAATTCTATTGATCAGATGTTAAATGATTCAGTCACTTGAAGTGCATTTACAGTAACATCGTCAGGAGATGTCAGAGAGGCCATTTACTAGATTTAAAGCAAACTTAACCTTAAAAGATAAAACCTTTTCTGCTTTACTGTCAGAGCTCTGCTGAAAGTAGAAGCGCCAGGATGCAATTTATCCGCCATTCATTCCTCAAATGACAGACAAGTGATGCGTCAGAAAGTACTGAATGTGTGACAGTTCTATGTCTGTGCGGAGACTTTAATTTGAATGAAGGAAAAAACTTGTGTTTGAATGTGACGCTTTTGATAGGTGACTCGCACAAACATCATTCGAGCTAAGGATTGATTTGCTGTTTCCACTTGCTAAAATAATCAAGTTACTGTGTCTGTCACACCAACACATTCTTAACTGGATTAGACAGTGAGACGGTGTAGCTGAAGCACTATATAGTGTCTTGTGCAATTAGACATGCAGGGAACATTGTGGTGTACCCACATCGATATCAGTTCTCAGCACAGAATTACTGCACGTCTGATGAGCTGCAAACGCAAACTTTTGTAAGGTGCAATTCGTAAAAGAGTACATGGTTTTATTCATGTTTTCTTACTGAGATTAGTTAATGTACAGATATAAAGTGATAATTTTCTATGGTGCTTTATGGATTTGTATATTGTTTATAGTCAAGAAGTTGTACATATGTACAGAAGGGTCAGATTACACTGTGTTTAACATCAGGAGGCAGATTACAAGATTTCCATCTCACATGGAATTCTGGGAAGTGCAGTTCATCACATGGTGATAGGTTTATTTTCCAGTGGACTACAAGTGGATTGATAACCAAGAGGTCAAATGTCAAATGAAACATCAGAGGGTTGTCTATCTGTCCCACCTGTTAGTCATCAAAGAAAAAACAGCCACGCAGCTCGCAGCAACTGGCATTTAAAACAATTAAGTTTCCTGTCAAGTCCCTGTGATGAATTATCCGGAAGCTTTACCCGCTGTAATTCTAAATCTTCCCAACAAGTGCCTTTGTTGTAGAGAAATTAATGAAAACAAGATTGTCTTTCATAGGAGCTGATCTAACAGCGCGACAGCCAGCTGCTCTTCTTTGGGAATAAAAACAGTCAGCATTAAACACAGCTCAGACAAAATACTTTTTTTTCTACCACTCGTGTGGAAAACAAATCAGGCGGCGAGCGCAGTGGCCATCTGTTTTGTTATTTGATATGTGTGAATACATGTTGTAATGACTTTGTTTGCGAATCACTCTGCGCGGTAGAACACACAAGAGCTCTCGAAGTGCTGGAGTGTTCAAAGCTAATCATATAATTGGACACAATAGTCGATGACAAATGGAGACGCTTGGAGCCAGCCAGCTGGGGAAGTGAATATGTAATCATTGTAAAATCATATCATTTTTGCATATTTGAAGACAGCTTAATAGAGTTTGCATGTCAGCACAGTATCAAATGATGATCGGAGACAGAGTTGGTGTATTTGTTTTTCTAAACAGTGCTTCGTTGGACTATTTATCTTTACCATGATAAAAGGGTTTCTCAAAAGTTTGTATCTCATATGTTCATTTATTTTTCATGCTGTTATAAATGTTGGAAAAAACTGGACACATGGTCCCTGTGAATATGAAAAAAGGAAAGTGGTACGGCAGTAAACAGCCTAAAGGAGTGATTTGTGCAGTGGAGGCAAAGTGAACAAAAAAGATAATAGTTGGAACAGATAAAATAAAGTAATAAACAAATGGTGGAAAGGCTGATTGAAAAAGATAAATGGCTGACATAGTTAGTTAATGAAAAATTGTTGACATAGTTACCTAAAAGCAACATAATGCTGGTTCAAATGTCCCCCTCCTGCCACAAGTGGAACTAACCAACATGACACTGCCTGATAAAACCGTATGTGAAAAGTATTGTGAAGTCACAATGAACTTGTATATGATTCATAGTGTGAAGTAAGTTTCAATTCAAATAAACATGTTTGGAACATGGTGGGAGGTGTGAACAGAGAGGTACTTGCCAGAGTACAAATGTTGTATCACTTGTCAGCAGTACACTCAGTGTAACCACAGGAATATGTAAAATAAATATTGGTTAGTTACAGTAATATTTTCATGTGACCTAATATGTTTTTTACTGTAAAAGCCCCAAAACAAACACCTGCAGCAGCAGCAACGGCAGAAACAGAAAATGTCGCAGTTTAGTTTGAAGCACCATTTCCTACACTTTTACTATACCATTAGCCTTCATATTGTTCCCATTAGAGACCACGAGGACATGAAAGAGAGCCTATAATGTTATGTAGATACTGTACACATCCAGCCCAGTCTGGGCCTCCTCGCCTACTGTACGGCATTAGCAACAAGCAGCTGCCTGCATTTACATCATTTAGCGTTTCTCTCAGGGCACTTTAATACACTGAACCGCTCCCCTGGTAAACTTTACAATAGGATGTTGAAGGATACTCCTGGATGGCCATAGGAAATGAGAGGCACATGTGTGTGGATGTAGCGGTGCAACAGTGGGTTCCCCCCTGTGATGCTGAGCTTAAGGGCTGTACAATGAGACTAATGGATTCCTTTTGTGGACAAAACTAGGTTAAGCACATGAGCTATTGTTCTTATCTGTGGTAGATGTAGAACAATTGTGTACCGAGCCGTGTGAGGTATTCCTTTTGTCCGTATATTTAGCCAGAATACCTTTACAGAGGTAATCTTTTCCTTTGGCAATCACAATCTACTCCCGCATTGTCTTTCGTCTCCATTAAAAGGAGATAATCTACTGCAAGAGTTTCAAATGCTACTAAACTGACTCCAATTGACCCTGCAGTTAGCAGAGAACAGGAGGAGAGGAAATGTATGTCCTTGATTACAGCTGTGTGTCTATTTTAGCAGATTGTTCTGTTGCCGATTTTCACACACACACACACACACACACACAGCCAGCCACCATTAGCACATATAAATAATGTAAGGACCTCATCTCTGCTGTTTTTTCCAACTCTCTACTCAGCTAAGTGCCTGTATGGAAACCTTGGCCTCCTCCTTGTCACAGATTAGTATAAGATTTATTTTAAGTCTGTAAAGCAGCATGTTCTTGACAAGTGTTCCACTCAATGCATGTGGGAATGTTTTTAATTTTATCATGTGAAGTGGAATAGGAGCTCCGGTGGGGACTGTGTCAGGTTGTGTTAATATTTAATCTGGTCTCACTTCAGTTTCCACATGATCCACAGGATCGTAAGAGCTGGATGAGAAAGCAACATTACAAGACAGATAAAGAGACATGAGTAAAGACACTGTAGCTCCAGGATGCTGTCTCACTCAGGATGTAGTACTGTGAAAAGCTTGTGAAGACACTATTATGAGATTCCACTTGTGACTCTCTTCTGTGCCGGGGCCTGAGCCGTAGTGCGGTGCTCACTGAACAGTGAGTGATATTATGGCAGCTAACACTAATGCACTCATTTCAGCTGATGTGCATTTAAAGAGAGCTGACTGACAAATTTAACGTGAAAGCAGGTAGAGAAGAAGAGTGGAAGAGTTGTGCGTGCTCTGGAAAAAAAAAAGGAGGACATAGCGTTAGCCCGTGGTGTGGTGTGTGTGCAGGAGAGACCGAAGTGGAAAGAAGGGAGGGAAGGAGTGAGAGAAAGAAAGATGGCGGGAAGAGTGAGAAAAGCCTTTAAGTTCCTCTGTGTGCACATCACGTCTCCTCTCCCTGAGCTCAATTACAGGATTGATACTCAAAGAGGAAACTTCATCATGTCGTACAGATGTCTTCACTGGGAGAAGGAGGAAGAAAGCGCATGTTGTCATTTAACGTGACATGGTCTGCATTCATTCAAAACAAGCACAATGAGAAACAGTTGGAATATAGGCTTCATTATAGGCTAGTAATAAATATGGAGCGCCAGTAAAGAGCGCAAACTCATGCGAGGAGGTAAATACTCAATGACCAGACCTGTAGGAAACAGAATTTAACAATTCTGCTGAGTGAATTAATCTAAAACAATAACTTGTAAACAATAATACTCTCTCATTGAGGTATTCAGCTCCATCATAGTAAACATTTTTTATAACTCAGACAGCTCCATAAAGTGCTTATGCATCACTGAGCTCCACAGTCATTAGTCAGTGCCTGTGTGTAAATCTGAATAAAACCACTGTACTGGTGATGCGGCGCAGACACAAGCCCATATCTATTTTACACTGTTTCATTTCAAACAGTGACACAAGCAGAGAACACACTCCACAACAATGGCTGTGTTTTGCTTTAATTTGATTAGGTTTTGTCTCAGCAAATGCCAAGTCCTGTTTTGCCTCAAGAACATATCTCTTAATCACGTTCCATCCAGGCTGTGTCTTTCATCTAAATCTCACAGCCGTGGCTCACACCCAACTTTATTTCGCTGAAAGGTAGAAAAAAAAATCGCACACACACACACACACACACACCAGCATACGCACACACATCCAACAAGGGGGAATACAATGACAAAAGCCCAGCTCTCATCTCTGTCATATAAAGTGATGTTTTGTGTTTAGCTGTGTGCAACTAAGGTGTGCGTGTGTGTGTGTGTGTCTGTCTGCAGGGCTCAGATCCATGTTGTTTGGTTTGCTTCTCCATTAACAGAGCTGTAAAGGAGAGGGAACAGATGGCTGCTGGCCCGCTCTGTCCTGCATCCTCTCACAACTGCCACACTTCCTGTGCGTCCATTAATCTTCTCTCACTACTCCTGCAGCACAACTTTATTAAAACAACTCAGGAGAGAGCGAACAACAAGCCCGCGCAGCTGTCAGGAGCAAAAGACAGAACCATTCGTCCACAAAAGAACGGCCTCGGATTTCTAGGCGCATCTGTAAAACAGCTCGGCTAGATTTGGGTTGGCTTTGAAGCAGGCTCGGCAAAACACTCGCTGTAGTAGACACAATAAATGCTCGTTAGAACGCAGCTGGAACCGCTGTTGTTGAGAAGTTCATACGCATACTTTGTCAAACTTATCCATGTGAGGCTCTAAGTCCCTGCCTAGGACAGACTACTGTTTGTCTGCTCCTGCTTTAAGGGCACATGGGGAATGCTGTGAAATAGTAAACTCTGGCCTGGGTGATGGTTTTGAGTGCAGAAAACCCTAATCACTAAATCTACAATACAAAAATTGTACAATGTGATAATATTTGTTTCTTTGTTTTGAAAAGAATCAGCTAATTAGTGGAGAGCAGAACCTTTTCATATGCTGTAATACAACATGAAGATAAACACGGGTTGATTGTTCTTACAGGAAGACATACACTGGTATTTAGGAGGCGTGTTCAAATTTACGTGTAGTACATTGTCATGACAAATACTGTGGGAACACAGCTGTATTTGGCCCCATGCTCTGTGTCCGTAGCAGTCAGCGGGTAAATTGAAAAATCAATTCCAATTTAAATTATTGGAATAAAGAACTCCAGCAGCCATAGATTAAAAAAAGAAAAAAAACTCCTTCTTCTTCTAGATCCCCTGTAATTGGAAAGTCATTTCTTTAGGGTATTCTAATGGTTCTGAGGCAAGATTGCAAAATAAAGTTGATGAGCTGGGGGAAGGTTAATAGAACGCGCTTGTGTTTGTATGTGTTTGACTGACCCTGTGTGTTTTCTTTGCTCTGCCACACAGTGTTCAGTCTTCCCCTCCCTTATGACAGAGGCACCAAATGAAGACTAATCCAGTGGGCTCACACACACTCAGACATACACTCCCTCACGCCTGTGGTCATTCGTCTCATCCATCTGCTATCTGGGGGAGAGTCGGGGGCTCTTGGGTCAAACTAAATTAACCATCCCTCGCTCACAATAGTAAAAATGTAATTGACTTAATATAAAACCAACCCTGGTGATTTGGACAGTCTGGCTGTTAGTAATTTTGTGAAAGCTTACAGACGCCTCTTTAGATTTGAAGCAGCTTCAGTCTATTGATGCATCACGACACAAAGTGGCTGTTTAAAAGTTCTACAGTAAACTTTGTGGTTGGAGCTAATTTAAACAAAAACTGGTACCATTATTAAATCAATGTAAGTTATTGTTTTTATTGAGACATTCAGTGAATTTCTAATTGTAATTTTTTATAGTGACTATTTTAAAAATCATATTACAAGCACCAATAAGTAACTTTTCTATGCACTGGATGGATAACTTTACCTGACTAGTGATGCTCCCACCAGCTTTAGTGAATCACACATCACCCAAATCATCATGCCAACATGGCAGTTCCCTTCAGTCCTCCTGAGCTAGAATATTTCATTAGCTCTTTTAGTTCACCCTCATCACTCTCTGCATAGTTTTTCGAGCACAACTGGCAGCACTTTCCAGCAAAAAGTTCTAAAACAGGAGTATATAACCAGAAATACAACTGCTATGAATGCTGATATTGCTTTGTGTGTTTTGGGTTTGATTACAAATCCATCTTATCGTCATAGCTTGTCGCCTCAAAGTGGCATTTATTGGTTTAACACAACGTCTGTAGCTCCAAGTCTTTTTCCAGTACAGATCACACGGGGCGTAACATTTTAAAATTAAGTAATGTTATAACTCCTCCGTAGACGTTGTCTGCCGAACAGCTCCAGTGGATACGTGGTACAAGTTAACGCTGCCTTCTGTTGGTGCAAAAGACCCTTATCACCTCCATCGTTCTTGCTGCATGACCATTATCACTTCAATACAAGCCTTAAACTGGCATGTCGCCCTCCGCAGGGACGAGCATTGCCGGCATTTGCCTGCATTACAAAAACATCACTTAACAGTTACATTTATTCTGCCTTGCATCAACAGACTATTATCCTCCACACAATCAATCTACTTTTCATTTGGCCCCTCTCATTCCAACCTGGTTTGAGACCTTTACTGTGCTGCCTTGTTGACATTAAGGACGCCCTGTGCAGAGACATTTCCATTCAAGAAACTTGTTGACATAGTTATCAGACATCAAAGGGCCTTGTGTCATTTTGAAAAGGCCTTACAAGAGTAATGGAGATGTTAAAGGGCGTGCTGGCCCCAAATATCACAAAAGGATGAGAGGATATGAACATGCTTTGACGGAAAGACTGAAAGCAGACAGACGTGGTAAAAAAAAAAGAATAACACTGAAATACATTCACTATAGAGAGAGAGAGAGAGAGAAAGGGGGGAGAGCGCCTGGCTCCATTTCCGCCTAAGAAGCGTAGAGTTAAAAGGTGGCCCCTGTACAAATGAAACTCAATTTCACGCCACATTATCCCTCCCTGTTCTCTTTCCTGGCTTTCATTTTCATTAAGACCAGAGACAATCATAAATTAATAATTACTGCCGAATGTCTAAGCGCAGGCCGCAGTGCTGTAGCTCTCCCCTCGCCTCTGTGGTCTTCCATGTTCATGCTTGCAAAATGTTAATTTAGGTAATGTGGCCTGGCCCTTGTCAGATAAAACTGTTTTGTAGTTTCGCTAATACATAATGGTCTATCTGATTAGGTGACATTAGTCCTATCTTTCAGACAATCAGCTTGCACCTTCCTAATGTCTCTCCACAGACTCAGGGCACCACTGAGTTAGAGACATGTAATATTACTACTTTAACTAAATGGCCATCTCCTGGTCATAATGATGAGCTAAAAATTAGCTCGGCCGAGGTTAACAATGCAGTTGACGCTGTGCTGAAGTATAAATACAACTTCATCTGTGAAACTTTTTTTTTACCCTCGGAGGGTAAAAAACCGTCAGTAGTGTCATGATACACTTTTCTTCAGCTGGTCAAGCAAACGCAAAACAACAATAAATTGTGCAACGTATTAGGCAAAGCAACCACGAAAGGAGAAGCAGGATCATGTGAAATAATCATGTCTGGATGATGTCTTCACATCTCCACATCAAGCCAAGTAAATAAAGCACACAGTTCACATGGCTTTCACTGCTCTGAATATGCAATCAGCACTCTGCTTTCCACACTACAGTGAAGTGAAATGCAACAGCACAGCTATAATGCACATTTGGTATTTAAAGTCATTGTGCCTCATGGTCATATTTGTACTGAATTGAATTTATTACAAAATGTGCAGTGATATGAAACATGTAGCTGCAGGGCTTGTTCTCTCAGACGCCAGTGCAGAAAAGGCATCAGATAGAGAGAATTTTTGAGTACTAGCTGTGAACGGCCCACGTCTCACACGCTCATTGGAGGCGAGAGGAGTGAATCTTTCACTGCAGCAAAAAGAAGGAAGGATTGAGTCATTAAACGGATAAAGTGGACGTGATGTCAGAGTTTCTTTCACTCCAGAGCGAGCTTAAATTTCGCAAGGAGCCTCGACAGTGAGTGTGAACTCAACAGCTCCGTGATTGATTGCCCACTGTGTGTCGTGTTGTTCTTTCAAGGTTGATTGAAACTTTAACCTCATTTTTAATAAAATGAAGAAAAGCTTGAAATATTTCAGGCCTTGAATTTTTACAATGCAGCATTGAATTATGCAGCAATCAGTCAATTATTCATCTCTGTGGCTGTGTTACGGCCATGCTTTAAAAAGCATGCAAAATGGGAATGGGCCAAGCATGCTGTGTCAACACATTTCACTCAGAATTGCTTACTAGAGAAATTTGTCTCCCAATGTCGATTTCATATGTTTTAGGCGTTTTAAGAGGCGTACCATTTACAGTTGTTCTGAAATGATCTCTGTGGATAAGTATTGTGTCTTTACAGCAAAATAAATAAAGTCACTCAAGAACAGTCAGTGCAAATAACCATTACAAGAAAAGAAGAAGTTTGTATGAAGTGTTACAATAACAGTGTTTATCACATTTGCAAAACGGAATGATGTGACAAATGCAACATCTTCTTAACAACTCCCTCGGGGCCTGAGTGTTATTTAAAGTGAATATTAAAATGTCTGACCCTCCAGCATGAACAACTGGCTAAAGGAGTGTTGTTTATATTATAGTGATATATTGTGAATTAGTGTCATACACTTGGAGGTACACATGAAATAATTTATTTACAGTGAGCTTGGTCACACCCTCATTTACATATTTTTTTTTCTAGACTATGCATTTAAAAAACACACACACACACACTCATCCACACTCACTGAAAAGGAAAACACACACAAGATGCTCTTATCGTTGCATTACGCATACATTTTTTTTTACTGCTATACAAAATGAAGAACAATATGCTCATTTGTTTTTCTACAGCACAGCATACCTGCAATGTTTTTAGGCCACACATAACACAGAGAAAATAGTTAAAAGCCGGGAGGGCTGATTGTAACGGTCTCAAGAAACACAACAGTGACTCAGAGTTGCTAAGAAAGCAGCTGCCCCCAACATTTTTATCAGATCATCTTGAACCGTTCTGTTTTGCTGTCTGAGTGGTGATGATCTGCATGTATATGTGTTAGTTGCTGTAGATTGAATGTTACATCGGCGTCATGTCGGACGCCTACCTCAGGCCATTCGGCGTTGTCAAAACAGAGAACTGTGTTCAAAACCTAAGGCAACATAGTTAACTCACATTGTTTATCATCAACATGTTAACTTTATTTGAATTTGAAATACAATGAGATGATTCGAGAAGCTATATAAGTTATCAGTGACAACAGACCTAGACACTCCATTGAGAACAAAAAGAACAAACACATTGTGAACATGGGACAATTCTCCTCCTCTCTTGATTGTAACACATAAGGTCTAAACTGGTTTTGCAGGAAAAGGACTGACATCAGTTTATGTCTAGAGAATATACACAAGTGTTTCAGCGCCAAAATTCAAAAGTCTTTAGGGAAAGTAACAGGAAAATGATAACTTTTTTTATTTTTATTTTTTTAGGATTTCATGAAAGGCTCTAAAAAAGTGTGTGTGTAGGTTCAACAGGGATTTAAGCAATAATTAAATGGCATTCGGATAGAAACATGTCATGACTTATTCTTTCTCAAGCCGACACGTGACCATAATTAGTCTAGATATTTTTTTTAAAAAAGCATTGAGAGGTGCTGATTTTGAGTGTGTCTCATGACAAAAATGTACAGTAAATTCCAAGAAATATTACCTCTGTTACAAAGATTACAGTACTATTGACAGCAAAAGTCTTCATTTTGAAAGTGAAATGTTTGATAATTATGATTTCAAAATCATGGGAAACATGGGCTTGAGTGAGTCAACCCTAGTATTTGTTCAGCACAATATAGGATTTATTAAATATCATAATTCCAGGACAAACATTTACATGCCTGCATGCTTTCTCACCAAAATGGCAGCTATAGGAAAGAATGATGGCTCAGAAAGAGAACAAAACAAAACTGTTGGTTTATATAAATGGTGGTATTGTTTGCCTAATAGCTCTACTGCATACACAATACCTCTTAACGTTATATACACATACCTTATCAATCCACTCGGGTTCGATAGAGCGAGTCTTCCTATCATTATCATCAGATCTTGTATATACAACAATGGTAAAAAGGAAACTTGATTGTATTGTCATCTAATTTAGAAAACATGTAAATCAAACATCAGTCTTCTCTTTTGATGAACACATGGATAAATTCACATTTTTCTTCACAAGGTTCATCTCCACGTGTCACTTTTAGCTTCTCAAAATTCAATTTGAAATACAAAACAAAACTTCAGTCGAATTTCTTTTTCAAAGCTTTCTCGCTGGCTGAGATACAGTATAAAAATCTTCAGTGCTGTGAATTTATGAGTTATTACCAACAGTGTACCATGGGTACATTTTTACTGTGCTCAATATATATGTTTATCCTTCACGTTGGCCAACCTCATTACGCCAAAAACTGCTTTATCAAACTATTTCATGTTGGCCTCAGTGATGAAAACGACTTTATTCTACATTCAGACACAACCTCCTCCAGCATTTGGGTGAACACAGCATTTCCACTGAACTCCTACAAGCAGCTTGACTTCTTTCCACTACTAAATCAGCCTGGATAAGGGCTCTTGAGAATCTTCATGGGTTTTCTTTTCTTTCTTTTTTTTTCCTTTTTTGTGAAATTTTTGTTTCCTCCAGCTCCTCACGGCCTTATCAGTACATCACTGTAGTTTTCAGGAACAGTCTTCCATCTGCAACAGAGGACACACAGGAGCAAAAGATTAGCCAACAGCTAACATCCTGCTGACGCACATGCACTATTCAGGATGTGACTGTTGATGAAACATAACTATGAAATGTTGCCCCCTAGTCTTTAATTTAGGCAGCATTACTATGGATTCATAAACCGTTTTAAGCATAGAATAAAGTTAGCAACCATGACAAACATGATTAGGTATCATGTACAGTCATTTATTTTATTATTTTCAACAAATACGACAAAAAACAATGTGTGCAATATTTCATTTTTGAGGCATCTTGGTGGTGAAAGAATAATTGGAAAAGAATAATTGGAAGAAACATAAAGGATGTATTTATCTTTGTATTTAAGATCATAGGCATCATTGTTCATGTACAAATATAATTACACTGTTACATGCATACTTTATTACTGAAAAAACCCACACTGTAAAAACAGCCATGATAACCACACTCACAACTGTGTGCCACATTTGTTTAAGACATCTCTACTGATACGCTTGTTTGAACATAATACTGCACTCATGATATAAAGCCCGCTCTAAGTGACATTTCCTGCATGGAAATAGTGTTTATTGAAAACGGCAGACATTCCTCTGCTGCGTTATCTCCAGACACCTCCAACCTAACGAGCTTTGTCCATTTCCAGTGAACACTCTTGTCTGAGTGTTCGCCTGAGCGAGCAGCACTGCTCCGACGCTGAGCTGGTAAAAGCATCTGTTAGGCACAGCTCAGGAGCATGTTTGACGTTTATTACCTTCACATTTCTTCTGCCGGAGAATGCTACAGTAATTCCTTTAAGAAGCACACCGCTCTATGGCGGTGCGCCTAAATAATTCAATGTTAAAGAGAAACGCATACAAAGACATTTAGCACTGCGAGTTGTTGGACATGACACAAGCCGAGCAGGACAGACACTTGAGTCCTGTTCTTCAGACACATGGAGAATACATACACCTGCTTCCAGTGTCTGAGAATACATTTACCTCTG
>OMLM01007617.1:0-52502 GCA_900302695.1 Helostoma temminkii | reverse complement strand
TGAGAATACATTTACCTCTGCTGCTTAACACATTTAAGCATCACGTTATTATCTATAAATAAAAACACATATTTTTCTAATTTTATTAGAATTTGAATTTGTTTTTGCTCAGTTTAAAATCTATTCTCATTGAATTATAAATGTTTTATCATTTAGTCCTGTTCTCTCTTTTAATGTATGTTGTTCTTTTACGTAGAGTGAAGCCAACAAAGGCTTGTTGCGTGTGTGTGTGTATAGAGTACAGTATGTGCTGGGGGAAGGTGGGGAGTGTACAAACACACAGGCTAATTACCCAGCACTGCCGTTGGTCTCAAAGGCATTGCACTCTGGCTGCCTCTATTCAAGCAACAACCACCGACTTCTGTGTAAAAGTCATTACAGCATGAACGCAGCACTATAAGAGAAGAGAAAGCCAAGGTGGGGGCTGAGGAGAGCTAAGAGTGAGGGCCAGGATACACAACTTGACACAATACATGTGCACACCTTTTATAACGAGAGCGGCTGAAACATCACACGATCAGCTCACCTCACATCACACTATGTCTGCCTGCCTGCCCAGCTCAGAGCAGTTTATAGGGGTGTTAATGAAAACGAAGATGATTTGATTATTTTCCGTGTGACGACATTTAATACAATGTTGAGCAAATGCTGAATATCACAGCATTTTACTTTTTATCTAATAGATAAAATTATCATGGATGATGAGAATTAAGTGAGGAGGCTTGATAAGCATCACTCATTCAAATCCATTTCCAAATTAGCGCACAATGCTAGTGCAAATGGTGAAACATATGGCTGATATACAAGCACAGAGAAACTGGTGACGTCTCAAGACGTCGTTTTATGAAAGAATGTCTCATTAAAATATGTTAAAACTTTAGTATTTTTATATTCAAATCAAGATGAAAAGTTCATTAAAGAGAATAAATATTTCATTAGATGCTAAATAAAACAAAGGGAATTTTTGGCTTCTCTCAGCATAAAATTCCTTTGAAAGATTAATTAATACATGTAAATTATGCAAATTATGCCCATGCAAATATTTTATGAAGACAATTAAGGGATCCATTAATTACAGTCTTTTTTGCTTCAGTGACATTCATTCATTTAATTTTAATTTCACTTTAACTGTTTTGATGTTTAATCTTGCAACAAAGAACTTTATCTCTGTGCACAGGGTCGTGTAAACTTGCAGAACACATCGAGTGGGAAGCAGCAGGGAACCAGAGAAGATACTGGGGGATGATATTCACATGTGCACCGTTGCCAGGCAGTACTGGCGAGGTACTGTCCCAGTAGCTTGCCTGCCTGTGAAAAGAGCCACGTTCCCTCTTGGACTCCATTCAAAACAGTGTAAAAGCAATTAATAAACACAGACTGTGTTAATATCGCAGAATTAGAGAAGTGTGACAAAAGACAAATAGAAATAATTAGTTCTCTAAAATTATGCCCTCATTATTTTTTCCCCCTCACTCTCTCCATTCGGCTCCCTGAGTTTAGAGTTGAGAATATACCCACACATTTCTCTCTGCTTCCATGCGAGTGATAGGCTTGTTTTTTCCCCTTCTGCTTGTGTAATTTATCAACATCATTTTTTGCCATTTGAGGTTAATTATACAGCGAGGCTTGCAGAGTAGAGCAGGGGAGACATGGGTGGCAGACGAATGCTTCTCTAATTGAACAAAAACACAAAGTGCAGGCTGTTATTTGGTTTCCTCCTTCATTCCAATGTTCAAGGCAACGATCAGAGTGATTGAGAGACCGCAAAAATTATATGCTCTATAGCTGCATCCCACTGTTCCAAACACAGATTAGATAAAAATATTCAAAAAAAAAATTACATTTGCGCTTCGTTTTAAGCTCAACTACATTTAAACATCAACGTTGTCCTTGTAAGAATAAAGCTTTAACATATTTAATTTGACATAATTACACTACAAAGCGCCAGCTCTCCATATTAGTGTAAAATGTTAGAAATTAAAGTGGCTAAATATACTAATTTGGTATGAAATAGGGAGCTATAATTACACTGTATCTGGAAGTTATCTTTGTATTTAAATGATGACATATGGATTTCCTTTTTTTGGACATCAAACTGTTTCAGATCCCAGCAGTGACTCAATGACATTTAATTATGGAGAAGTCATCATTTCTCTTAGTGCATTTACTTTCTTTTTGCCCTTTCACAAAATATCAGTTCAAGTAGACTAATCACACATTAAAGAGTTAAAGACACCTAACTTATTCTTGCATACAAAGATAGAATATTTTTAGAATACTTCACAGCAAATTACATGGAGCATTTTCTTGGATAAATTGGGCTCTCTCCCACTGATAAGCGTGGTTCTGAGCAGACGCAGCTGAGGCGTATTAAAGGAAGACGTTCAAGTAATAATGAGGACATTCAACCTTTGCAAGGTGTCTTGTATCTGGGTAAACACAGATAGCAGGCAGTCTACAGAGGTTATCACTATAGCGCCCTTCCCCAAACACATACTGCACCCCCAAGGCTAACAAACAAACAAACCATTAAAAATGTACAAGGCTTATTCATAAAATGGATTGATTTGCTGTGTTTATTATTATCAAAGGGGGGATTCCACTGCTTTTTTGGTTTTATGACTCATTAATGCTTCCTGAGCTGTAAACAAACCTTTCATTCTTTCCCTGCGACCTTCTACTGTACGTTACTTATTGTACTATTTACTTACTGGAATGCACAGTTTTAAACAAAGAGCCATCTAAAGGATCACAGCTACTAAAAGTCATTTGTAAAAAAAACAATATTATTTCTACAGAAAACCAATGATCTTGACCCAGTACTGTGGCCCAGATGGTGAGCTGTATGTCTGAACAGCAGGCACAGAAACACTAATGTTCATAAACTGAAGTGTGTGTGTGTGTGTGTGTGTGTGTGTGTGAGGGAGAGCGAAAGAGGAAGCAGAGGGGGGGACGGGAGGCAGAGAGAAAGAGAGCAAGAGTGAGAGCCAGAGAAATAGAGAGAGAGATTTATTGTCTCATCTGAGCCCCTGTACCTTGTATTGTCCTTTCAGCATCTGTTCTTCCACTGCTGCGGTCACTCTCCATCTCAGGGGTCAGAGAGTCTGAGAGAAGAGAGGGATCACCGCCGTTAAACATTTCTGACATCCACCTATCACAATGCCAGTTTCACAGCATCGTTCATTCAAAACAAGAGGTTAAGCCTTCAAGCTATATCTCCCCCTCATGTAACCGGATGTGTGTATTGGATGAATTTTGCTTCAGTGGTGGAAAACAAGATACTCAAAACCTTAACTTAACAGTTTGGAATAATTATCCAAAACATGGCCCTGTATTGCTGTATTGGTAGTAAAAGTGTCGAAGGTAAAATATATACTTAGTATTAGTAGACATATATTAATTGGGAACAGTAATTTTGTAGTGCCAGTAAACCAAACATGAAACTGTCACAAAAATGCTGGTTTGATTTGATGGATTTTTTAAAAAATGATCTGTAATTCTGACGGACAAAGTAAAATTAAAATGTCTCTCAAGTCAGCACATTCCTGTCTGAACACGGGCTAGTTCAAACTCTGACAGTAAATCACATTTTATGAGCTCATGGCTTTTGTAAGTGAAACCTCGACTCACAAACAACTACAGTCAAGCTGTCAGACAGAAGTAATGAACAACTGTATTTACTGTAGTTTCTGTAGATGTACTTTCTAAATGTACTTGTAGTTAGGTACTTATTTTCTCTATATAGTTTTGTATATATGTATTACACAGCTACACTCTGGACATGACATGCAATGCTTTGTGGAATATACTGATTCATATACTTAATTTAATTGATTAGTAGACAGACACTAAATTAATCTGCAACAATTAATTGATTAATCCAGAAAGTTATAGAACATATTCCTATATAATATATATTCCTATAAATATATCTACTAAAGCACTTTAAAGCAAATAGTGGGAATTAAAAGTGCAATTTAAAAAAAAAATGCATTTTAACAGCTGAAAAGTTCCAATTTGGACAATATACAGATTTCACAATCTATGTATTGCTGCAATAGAAAATGAGCTTGTTGTAATTATGTTATCATTTTATTAATATTAAAATAATTATGTTTTTAACCAGAAGTCATCTCTGAATATACAATATTTGCTTACTTTTACTTTTATCTCCACAAAAATCATATCTAAACTTTTGGATTGACACATTTTTTTTCTAATTTGGCCATTACACCCCAGACTAAATATGCAAAACATTTGGGAGTAAAATGTAACAGTATCTCACTGTGGAGCATCTGACCGTTGAGTGAACGCATGCTGTCAGAGGGTGAGGGCTGCTTCAGTGTCTGCTCAGCCTGCTCTCTCCTCTTGGATTCGTACTCCAGAGCTTCTTGGAGTTTCCTCTTGGCCTTCTTCTCCTTCTTCAGACGCTTCTGAATGATTGCTAAAATAGGGAAAAATCACAAATGAGCTATAGGGCTAATTACTGGAACCTTATTGTGGCTGAAATCTGATAATTGTAGCAGGGAAAGATGATAATAAACTAATATTTGACAAATCTTATATATAGAAAAAATTAAATCAAACCTACATATTTTATGATATATAAATAGACAACCATAACACATAATGACTGTGTCTTAGCAAACTGCTCAAGGGAATTAAAGCAAATTGAAAAATTTATTGGGATATTTTTCATTAATTTCTCTCATTAAACATAAACGGCACAGTTAGCATACGAAGCTGATGCATTTAACATGAGGCGGAGACTGAATTTCTCTGAGTTAATGTGTATTTCCAACAATGACTTCCAATAACTAACAGTGAGAAATCCAGTGCAAAGAAGATTACTGAATGTGACAAAGACAAAGACAAAGACAGCAGCTTAAGTGTTTGTTTCAGTGTCAGTATTTCAAGAGGAAACAATCAACATCAGACAAGCACAACTGTGTACGTACACTGCAGAACCAGCACGTCTACATGAGCACAAGCCTGTGAAGTCTGAGCTGCTGTGAAAATACACACATTTACGCATGCCCACACACACGCAGCTGACAGAGAGGATTCAGTGCCAGGTAGTCATCACGCTGTACCTCTGTTCTTCTGCTCCATTGCGAGTTGCTTCTCTAGAGTCTCCCTGAGCTCCCTCTCTCTGAACAGCTCCATCTTCAGCTCCGTCTTCTCCAGCTGCACCTGCTTCTCCTGGGCCCGTGCATTGTCAATTGCCACTTTGAGCAAGCCCTGCACACACATACACACATGTATGAATACATAGACAGAGAGATATACAGAAAATGGGGGAGCAGGAGTAGGGGAAAAAGAGTGATGTGGGATATTTAGGAGCTATCAAATGAAGTGACAGAAAACCACTCTGTAAGTATGTGACAGCAGTTCTTTGTCCTGCCCGCAGTATTAAAGAGACAGAAGGCCAAAAGCTGACTGCTGCTACATGATTACTTAAAATGTCTTTATCACCACAACCCACAAGATCTAGTAACACAGATCTTCAGTATTTATAGCAATTATGATATCTGTAAATAATGACAGCTGGTGTAAGAGTACTAGCTAGGTATATCTGACCCCTTTTGGTCAAAATTGTGAAATACAAGTACAAATAGACTTGACAAAGTGAAGCTAAATAAATTATTACAGAAATAATACATTTATAAAAATCAATTTTAACCCTTTATATTTCCATCTTCATACTGTTCCTACATTACCAGCTGACAGCTGTAATTGGCTTGGTACAAAAAAACCCAGTACCAGTCGCTGCTGCACATTTTCAAGCTCCTCACATAACACAGCAGGAATGAATAATATGAATGACAAGTATCTCATCATGTATCAGTTACATTACTGCCATTCCAAATGCACTCCTGACAGTCCTAAATTGAAAGATACTGCGTTCTCACATGTTATTTGTACAGTAGCTTGGCCATTTTCATCACAATTATTCCCCATCCACATACAATTATATCAAAGGCACTGGGCTATATCTTACTAATTGTTGATTTTTCTGACCCCAATTTATTCTAAGTTGCTTTATCTTAATTTTCTGCTTGGTTTCTTTTTGTTGATTTGTATATAAATATTCAATGCGAAGATCATTATCAGAAATGACTTAGTGGCGTGTTGGGAGCTTGCGACGGGTTTACTTGTGGCTTTCTAATTACCACACTGAGCCAAAGAAGAAGCAGAACTCTGATGCCAACGGTACAAGTGCAATGAGAAGGGCAGCAGTGTACACACATCATTACACTCAGGCAGAAGGCAAATACATTCATCTTTATGACTGAGGGTGTTTGAGTTGAAGTCTAAATGGCTCTCTAAGTAGATGAGTATTGTTAAGGTAGGCAGATTTACAAAGTGAATACCCTTAAATGCACAGAAAGTAGATGTGGGTGATGGACACCGCTGACTAAAAACGAGCAGTTAAAAAGAGTGGCCATCATGACAATGACCTTTATCCAAAAATGGAGCATGGAGAGCCATAAACAGCTGAGAAACTACAGAAACTATAGTAGTGTTATATTGTATTGCTAGGCTGAGTTGAGTTGTTAAGCTTATAGTGCTGAACAAAAAATTAAGTTAGAATGATTTATAATGACATTTTGAAGCAAGCATTTGACAAAATTTAGACGACCAACCTAACTAAGCCAACAACAACAACAAAAAAAACAGATGCAAGCTATTTCCAGAGCTTTTAATCTCTTTTTCGGAAGCTGGAGTTGGAGAACTTGCATAATATTCAAAGTTACCAAAATGTAAACATTATTGCTAAAGAAGACCAGTGACCACTGTTGTTAGGAAATGAATATTATTCTGACATCACGTTGAATGTTTGTTAAGCCTATAACTGCTCTAGGGTTAATGCTACAGTGTTTACTCAGTTATGAATTATGCTTATGATAAAGTGATTGGTTAAGTGAAAGATTCATCTTGTAATAACGACAGACAAAGGGACTTTTTTTTACACGGCTGCCGCACCAATTACAGCCACTATGAATATAATTTAACCTGTGCTCACTTTGGCACCTCCAAGTGGTAGTTAAACAAGACAAGTTGTCAAGCTTGTATCAGGTATCATATCACTTGATGTATCAAATTAAATTTAAATATCCTGTAAATGCATTACGATTAGACATTGCAGCTTTAAACAGTCTAGAAAAAAATGTCCAGATCTGCTTGAGGATGACAAAACAAAGTCCTGGCTACGCAGTAGTTAGGTGCAGTCAGACATTACTAACGTTTACGTGTTTAAGGATGTTACGTCAAAAAGGCTTAATTGTTTTAAGTGCAAAAAGTCGGTGGACAATACCTGTATGTTGGTGAGGAGTGTCTCTATTGATGACAAGCCATCTGGAAAGAGAAATGGTGAGGGGAAGCCAGGAGGCAGAGCCTGTCCAGCCAATGACAATCTCTCGTAGCTATCTCTTGCTGTTGGGGTGCACATTGGGTTGTCCTCTGCAAAGAGAAGTTGCAACAGGAGAAATGTTTCAATCATTCATAAAAAGTACAGTTTCTACCACCTATGTGGTAGATTATGTCAGTAGTTTTTGGTCATGCTGACACGTTGACCCTGACATGAAATGACCAGTAACAATGGTTGGGTCAGTATCGATCTCCAGCAGCGAATCTCAGCTCTCTTTTCTTGTTAGAAATATAGCCGACCAGTCCCTTGGAGATTCCTTTGTATTGCCTCTTCTCAAGCTCAAGGCCTAAGTGTGGGTTTAAACAATATCAAGCCAGACATAAATCCAGCTTTCCCCATTTAAGAGATGTCACGTGGACTCCAAAATCAGAAGCAGGTTCACAATTTGACCCCAGAGGCTCAAGCCTCCTTTGTGTACGCACGCATTGGTGCCTGTCAACTCTAAGATGACATCATTCTCCATTCATCACTGGCAGAGGGGTAGGGCCCTGCCATCTGCTGTCCAGCCTCTTCACCAGGCCTCAGAGGAGGAAAGAGGAGCAGAAGAGGGAGGGAGAGAAAGCAGGAGGCAAACAGGCAGATACAGATACAGCCTGGTTGAACTAAGACAGTATGTCAGACACTGCCGTTTGCTGCCCCATCAGATCTGACACATGTTTTTGTCCAGTGAGCTTTTATCAAGCCAACAATTTGTAAGTGCTACCATCTTGCAGGCAGAGAGACAGTTTGTTAAACATATCCAGTCTAAAAAGATCTTCACAGGAAGTCTGCACCATCAGCTGTTTAATTGTTAATTTAATGAAACGGGGGAAAAGTTTTATTTGTAATGTGGAACCCTGGCTGTGTTGTGCACAGCACCTCTCTGCTCTCATCCAGTATTCATATCTGTTTATGTGGCAGGCTGAATCTTGTACAAACAGCGAGTGGAGCTGAACAGCCCTGCCTCTCCCTCCCATCAATATTCACCAACGCCAGCCAAGTGCTGGGAACAGCTGGTCTTACATTAATTAGTTTAAAGTATTTATTTCACCCATCCTCAGAGCAGATTGAGCAAAAACATTGGAGATTATTTCAAGCATCTGCAAATGCCCTGGAAACATCTCCGCGCCAAAAGTCGAGTGTTAGGATTCACAGTTTAGGTTTGTAATTTGGAGAACTTTTTTTCTGAGAGGGGAAGATGGTGAAATATGCACCGCTGGTCCGTGGAGAGCGTAAACAACCTTTCTCCTTCTTCAGATGGAGTTCACTCCTGTTGATTAATTAGAATGGATGGTTGCCTAATGGATTAAAATTTGTTTATAATTTGACTTCATAAAAATAATGAATTGCCTACTTTTAAGAAGCCACTACTGTGGTAATTTGTATTGTTTGGTGCAATCCTGTCTGCATTTTGAGGTGGGTGTCTGGGTGGAGATATAAAATGTTCTCTCCTTATACAGTGGCACAACACCAAAGTCTCATTTTATCTCAATAAAATAACTAATCAAAGATCAAAAGCATTACAGTTGGCAACAGCTCAGGTTGATATAGATGTATTGCATGCATTATATGCATGCATCACCCACCTCCAATAAAATCACCATAACAACTAGAGACGTTAGTAGACCTCGGGGAAAGGTCTGCTGTTGTAGCTTTGTAATTGATTTGTACTGTAGGCACTTTGTCCCTTATTTAGTGTTGGCATTAATCATAAATCATTGCTTTAACAAACTCTGGCTTCCCACTCAGCAGGCCTCCCCTCCAACACAATGTTGGATCACACAGAATATTTGATGGCTTTGTTGCAGGGGAAACAACCTGTCATGCTCTGGGAAAAGCAAACAGCGTGTTTTGTTCGACAGACTCCGACTACCGTACAGCACCTCTTGTCAGATAACATTTCCAACAGGAGCTATGCATAAATAGCACCATTTGAAAAACGGAAGCTAATAAGAGGCTAATTTAATCAATATAATCAAAACTGGCTTAATGAAACCCAAATGTAAATTCCAGTGGAACATGATCTAGATCTGTGGTTTCTGTGCTTTTATGTTACTGCCCCCCTTAAACTTCCCCCCATGTCTCCTGGTGCCTGGCTGCAAATGCTGGCATGTGTTTGCATGTTTATTTCTCACCATTGCTCCAGAATCATTGACTTCAACTTAATTACAGCGACAGGCGTTGGAGTGATGGGGGCCGGTGGAATGGAGTACTCTGTTTCCAGGTGATATTTCTCCACTAGCAAGGCTGCCAACAGCAGCTGTGACAGTCTCTTGTGCTTACCGTACGGTAAAGGTACAGTTAAGGCCCCGACTATGAAATACTGTGTGGAAAAACACTCGCAGGTCACCCCTGTCACAAATAACATTTCATGCACAACTGTTTCGGTGGATAATAGGAGCCACAAATAAAAATGGGACGCTGTAAATACAATGCATTCTGAATGAAATGCCATAATTTAAAACAACGTCCCCTCCTCTCTCCATCCTCCTCCTCCACCCTGCTCTCAATAGCTACAGAGGGAGTCCTTGACAGTGTGCTAGCAATGATGAATCACCTATCCAGTTAATTTTCTCACTCCTCATGTGTTGTGCTGCTAAAACAGGGGCCCAGGAATTGACTTGACAAACTATGAATGTAAAAAATATCACTTGGAGGGATCTGGGCTTATCTCCAATTTACATGTTATTAGATTTGTGTCGCAAGCAGCACTTGGACCTAGCAAAGCTGAGGCAAAAAAGATGGGGCACATGATAACCAGAGATAAAACATGTCTAAAACCCACTTGAAAGCCTTTGAAATTTTTGATGGAAGGGGTGTGTGGAAAAAAGCAGAGGAAACTGGCCTGATTTAAAATGTGACAGACACACACTGCAATCTGTGGTAAATCTAGAAGAAACCTTGGGAAATTTAGCTGCAATCTCTGGATAAATAGCTGTAATTGACCTTGGGAGTTGAAAATGTGCCATATGTTTCTGGTTCCTGTGTTTGAAACTGGGTCCCTCAGGACATTTCAGCCGAGTCCTCACACGAAGGCAGTGTGAGCGGGAGGAGAGGAAGATACAGAAAGACACAAAGAGATAGAGAGGAAGAGAATGAGAGATAGATGGTTGAGGACAGAAGATGGATGGATACATAGGTGAGGCAGAATCTGAGGAAGAGGAGGCTGGAATAGAATGGGTGTGCAGCGAATGAAAGACTGACAGAGAGGAAGAAAGATAGGAGAGAAAGGGAAAAAGAGAGGGAGAGCAGAGGTACATTTGGCCGGCCAGTCAGTGTGATATATTGACAGGTGAAGCCTTTGTCCTTGCAAACCTGTGTTCCTCCCAGCAGGAGAAGTGAATGCTAAACCTGGAGGTTGTCAGCACAGCCAACACAAAGCAAGGCGCTGCTTTTCACCGCACAATTACATTTGATTTGACCTGCCAGGGCTGCGGAGAAACCAGCCTCCTTCAAATGGAGTAGTTATGACCTCTCGGACAGCCATTAGCAGCTAACACAGCATTATTCCACCTGCACTTAAAGCACTGCATTTGAGAAATCTTGTCAAGGAAAATACAGTATCTGTCTTCTGATACAAATACAGTGATGCAGAACTGGGCAAAAAAGTAGATGCATGCATTTTGAGCACTTAAAAAAACATGAGCCAGACTCATCTTGCAAATGATGTCTTCCCTCTGAAGGGAAAATAAATTTGGCTTTAGCTACGTGATAGTTTATAAGTGGGTGCTATGTGTCACTATTTTAATAACTGGGTATATTATGTTATGTCTCTTGTTTTTAACTTGGAATCTCTGCAAAGTTGCGAAAGCAGCTTAACAAGTTGAAATTAACTGAATTACAGTACTAGACAGAAATAGCAAACATTAGTATGTAATCCAGCTACTGGAGGATTAGACTGACTTGCAAGAACACTTTCCTTAAAGTAGACTGCAGGACAAAACCTGGAGGACATGCTGTGAGAATCTGTGTGATGATACATACAAGACAAATTCTTTTAGGGTGACTATCACTTGCATATGTTGTGCATATGTGTGTGTAATGTACTGTATACACTGTGAACAAAGAGAACACACAGATGTATGCAAACACAAAGCTTGAAGCGCATACACAAACCATTAAGCACACGCACGGCACACACACTAATGTGCCCTCATCACATTTAAGCTAATTTCCTTTTCATCACGGAGAGAGGAAAATGAGTGTTTGCCCCATCCCTGCTGGGGGACAAAGTCAAGAGCCCCGGTCGGTTTGGGCTAGATTAACAGGTAACATTTGGCTCCCACTCTCTTATCACAGCATGAAAATCAAACCGCGTGTTTTCCTCTATCGCTCTCTCTTTCTCCCCTCCCTAATGTTCCCTTCACTTAGAGATGAAATCGCTTGCTGCACAAACCCATTTGGAGAGAGGAGAGAAGGTGAGCGGGATAATCAGGCTGGCCACTGGGCCGTGTTTCCTAAATGCTCTCCAAAACATTACTGTGCACAGGCATAAAATTAGCGCCGGGACCTTAAAATGTTGACATTTAGCATGACTTTTTGGAGAGTGACACCCTCATATTTTCTTGTAGGATATCATTAAATTTCAACTGCCCTATGGCTGTGCCTTTCCATTAATAACCAATTCAGTGTGTCACTTCTCCCTCTTTCTCACTCTCTCTCTTGCCACCTTTTTAAAGTAATGAGTCCATTGCTTTGCCTTAATAAATTGAATCGTATACTCAAGGCCATATGAAGATAGAGCCACAGATGGACAGGCTGCATAGAGGAAATAACCATAAATCCTTTACTGTCAGATAGGCAGTCTGAGGTGACAAAAGAAGACAACTGCGATGCTCAACTGGGATCACACGTAGATTACAAAAGACACAGTGGAAGGTTGATTCTCTCTGTTAAAACTGCCTTTCCCTAACGTGGATAAGGAATATTTGTTTTTATTATTCAAATTGTTTTCAATTTTCAATTATGAAGATTAAAATACCGACAGATTATATACTTTCCATTATATTCTGGAATGTAGAAGAAAATATAAACTCCTAATTGTACTGTTGGAGCATGGATTACAGTATTATGGTGTAGACAATATAAAAAGATTTCATCATTTGTTGTTGACTAGATAGAAGAGGTAGTGAAAAAACAGCCAGAGAGAGAGAAAGAGAAATGGAAACAGAGAGAGCAAGAGGCAAGGGAGCAGAATCCATGTTGACTTCCATTCAGAAGGAAGATATCTTGTCTTTTTATGCGGCCCATGTCATATTTATTGCATAAAGGTCAGAGTGTTCATTTGTTCAAAGTCAGCGTTTTCCCTCTCTCCTCTCCTCCATGTAATAAATGCAGGGGCTATGTCATTATCGGACCTCTGAGGATTACAGGCTTGGCTGACTGTGATGACTGCATAAAAGCATACAGTACTTTTGTTTCTGCCAGTGCACACCTTCAAATGAGCTCTTAAAGCGAACAGTAGTGGAGACAAAATGGCATTTTGTAGAGAGACGATCACAGAGTGGTCGAAACAGAACAGGGCAAGGAGTTTAAAGGTTAGACATCACAGAGCTAAATCTGTAACCTTAAGTTTTAGATAAACCAGGAGGGTTTAGGCTGAGGTTGAAGGGGGAAAATGAAAAAGAGAAAGTGACAGCCTGGCAGACTTGGATATCTCTATAATTCACCTATGACCTATGATTTCAAACTGACAAGAACATAATACTTGAAGAAGGACATTATAGCGAGGCACTTTGAAGGTGTTAACATTTGTCTTTGCATATTGACCTATGTTGACCAGGTTCATTTATTGACAGAGAAATCCCAGAGATTAAATTGGCCTCATCTATTGATTGGGCATTTTGCCTGAATCATTTCTATCTCAGAAGGGGATCATTTGTACTGTATACCCCTCTAATCTCTCTGACCCACCAATCATCAAGCCACTAATTTCTCACTCTTTGTTTAGTTCTCCATTGTTACCATAGCATTTATTAATTCATTGCAGCAACTTCTCATGCAGCTTAACTTAGACAGTGACTGGGGAGTCCTGTTTCTACCCGATAGCAATGCGCATTCCAGTAAAATATGCCACCGAATATGCACCCTACATCACAATCCACATGCCAATTACATATTGATAATTAAGCATTCAAACAAACAAACAGAGAGGAAATCCCCCATAATCACCAGGTTTTAATGGAACAAGTATTAGCTTGGTGTGGTTGGCCAGATAGCCTGCTGCTAGATCAGAGCTTCGCTTGGTAGGGGAGGAGGGGGGACAGGGAGACACATTGGTGTCATTGCCTGGCATTGCAATCCTACAGGGAGAGGCTCTGCTGTTCTGCTGCTGCTAAGCGAATGTTGACGATGGCTTGTGCTAATCCAGACTGGATATACTGAGCTGCTTTTAAATGAAAAAGAAAGAACAAAAGATGAAATGGGAAATGTAAACTTTAAAAGGCCGGGCTTAGAAGCACTTGCTCCGTGACTGCCTGGTACAGAAGCTCAAAAATGGATGCAAATCCATTAGTGGTCCTGGTTTCACAGTTATAAAAATATTTAAGAGGTTTTAATAGGAGTGACGTGTTAAACGTGTGGAAATCTGTTTTGATAACATTATTCATAACACTGGCTTTGCGCTGTGTGAATTAATAACACTTCATTTACAGACGGAAGAAAGCTGGCATGGTATTTCCAGTTAAAGAGATTAATTTTTAAACACCTAATTGACAGGCTGGGGTTAGGCAGGATAAGCAACAGACTATAAGGCTGCAGCTGCAAAGTCAAGGTGACTGGAATACTCTGAGAAAGGCTTTCAAAAAGCAGAATAGAGAGCCGAGAGGGAGGGAGTGTAGAGAATTAGTCCTCAAGCACTTCTCCCTCCGCCCCCTATTCTTCCTCTCTTTATTAGGAATGATTTACTTTCTCAGTGAAAGGATATAAAAGCTCAAGTATAGCAGCGTAATTATCGCAGAGTGAAAATTTAAAGGTTTGACTCACAATGTCCTCAAGTCAGCGAGCAGACTGCCAGATGATAAGAGTGACTGTGTTCAACACTCGGCATCCAATTGGTTGTGTTTTATGGGCTTTGCCAAGGAAGAGCACACAAACAGCATTCAGCTCTGCAAGTCTGTAAACATGATGGACTGTGGCAAACTACTAGGGCTGGTGTTTACCTTGGCAGAGCCTGGCCCTGGCATGTCGGTAGCATCACTTAATTACTGTTTACATGTAAATATTAAATTATACAAACAACCCCACCAAATGTCTCCAAAAGCACAGAAATACACATTCAGGGTCAACCTTATCTGTCTGCAACAGTTGCTACTGCTAAGATACGAATTGTTTTGAATCGCAAATTTTCTGCATTGTACATAATCTTCATAATTGTTTAATGCTGTTGTCCAAGGGCATTCGGGTAAATATGTTCCCATCATCTGCATAATAGCAGATGCTCAGATATGTAAAGCACACCTTGTGTTCACACAGAGAAAGAAAAAAGGAAGGTTATTGTTCAGAACAGTTTTATCGGGAATAAGAACTGTGATCATGTCAGTGTTTCGAGTCAAGGCTGATAGATGATTGTTTTGGTTACTGACCTGTTTTCCTGACAGTCCAGAGCAGCATATATAGTAGAGCACTGGTGCCTACTGTGCATCTCTGGTATGGCTGAGTAAAGCACTTGTTCATTTGCAGTGAAGGGTAACATGAAACAGGCCTCAGCCTTCTGATGGACAGGGAGATTTCACCTTCGCCAGTGAATGATAATGCATTATTAAATTTGCCTCTCTGCTCACTAGATACACTTAGCTGACCACAGCATATTTATCTCCCCATCCGAGGCTCACGTCTTGGCAGGAGAAAGCATTCTGTCACTTTTGAGGCATTTCAAAGATTAAAAAGAACCTCTCTCTTTTCAACGTCCCTAAAAGCATCCCCCTTTTCAGTGAAATGTGATTAGCAAGAGATGGTGTCACGCAATGGAACATTCATGAGGGGGAGAACAAATATCCAAATGAACTCCCATGTCCTCGAGGAATAGCCCCTCTCTGCACCATCAGCAATCTCTCACACATGGGCTGGGGAAATTTGATTGATCCTCTATTGAATTATTTTTTTGCACTCTTTCATTTCAACAGGACGCACTGACAAGTTGTTTGATCATAAAGCATTATTGTCTGCCAAGTCACATTTCAGGGTTGTGATGGCTAATGATCTTGCCTCCTGACTTAGGGAAAGTCAGGTAGTCAGCATGTGTTTGAAGCTTGCAACGCCAAGGACATCGGGAGGACTGAACAAAACATCATACATTAAAGTCAGAAAGATGAAGAGAAGAAGCTTACACAGAACATATAAAACTTTTAATGATACTGTATGGAGATACCATCAATGTCAGTGAAATATTTACACCGCAAAAAGAGCACAAAACTGATGCCCAAACTTTTGCCTGACCCAAAGTCCCATAACTTCCTTTTTTTAATCAGTGCGAATGGTTATGCAAAGGAGGAACAGAAGAAAGACTACAAAGGCTAAAAATCACTTTTTTGTCATTTTCATCTTTTTTTAAACTATATTCGCCCTCTTTACATGACTCCATCAGTAACCACAGGTCCTTGCCCAAAGCAGCTGTATGGTAATAGACTGTGACACTGTTACCTGCTCCACTTCATCATTCAGACTGTGAACTGCTACAGCAGACAGTGCACAGTGCACCAGCCCTAAGCACATCACCTGGACATCTAAGCAGCATCCTGACAAAGAAGAGGTGTGGCATATCAGCTTTGCCCATTGTGGTCACACGGGTGCTCAATCTATGAACGATTGTTCAGTTGATAGCAGGTATGAATGGATGCACCTCTAGGTGACATAATACACCACAAGCTTCCATTTGTGCTTGGGAGGACATTATGAGTGCATCTCCTGTTGTGTCAACAAGGATATATAACATTTACCCAGGAAGTGCCAGTATCATATTACCAGTGATTCACCCGCTTTTAAAATATGGTTTACAGAATCGTTTTACATACTGTAGCTGTCTCGGACTCTCCTGTCAGACATTTTAGATCTCTGTAACAGTGAGATGGCATGTTTAACTACAGTGGGGGGCTGAGGTAAAGCGGTGAAATTTGTTATTGGCTTCAACTGCCACATGGTATTTAAAGAAACTCTTATACTTCTACATACATATGGCTTGCGTTTCAAACAACTTTTCCCCAAGGAAATAAAATGATGTCAAGTGTTTGATGTCTAAAGTGAGTTTACAGCCAAAGGCTTCCGTACCTTTCAAATTTCCCCTTGTTTGTCAGCTACCTGCTGTTTCACGAGACAGAGGCTTGTCGGAAGCTATCGCCACAGACTTTCTGTTTGAAGCAATTCAATTAGTCACATGTGAGATAACACTTAGCTTTCTACTAGTCTTTTTTCTCACACATCATCTAATCTCGCCTTTTTTCTTAGGCAAAATTTGGACAAAAAATAATCAAGTTCAAACAACAGCCCAAAAAACTGCCATCTGGTTACTGTGCACTTGGTGACACAACTTTGGAAACAGTCTTTTTTAGACAACAACAAACAGCCTTTGTCCTTCATCACCAGAGATGACATGAAAAAGATGAGACACGTTCATAGGATATGAGTGATGTGTCATTATATTGGCTGTCTCTGAGGTGTCTGGCTATTTAAATAGCCTCCATATGAGCCGGGGCACTGCATCCTTCCTCTGTGCCTACTGTGCTATCTTCTAAGAGTGCATTGCAAGAGATTAATTTAATGCTCTGCCAGGATCATAAAGATCAAACAAGTGGAGAGATATCATTAAACCATTGGAATGTTATCTCATTTATCTAAACAAACTGATGCGATGAACAAGCCTAATTAAAAAGCTCACCATAAACAAAGCTTCGGATGGTGAGGCTTCTCCCCTCTTTAACAATGGAACACATTTATTTTATTAATCTAATGCATCATGTATCATATCATTACAGTTCAATATATCTATCATTAATTTTATTCCCTTCACTTAAAGCTTTTATTGGAATTACTTTGGTTATTAGTTGGTTCTAATGTATTGGTTACCTCTGAATCTGGCTGCTACAATCTCTCTTATCTCGCTGCATAAACCTGTGCATGTTATTCAAATTGCCTCATTTATTATGATAGCTTCCTCATGTAAATTGTGCTGACTGCTCGCCCTTGCACAGTCCTCATTAGACTAATGAAAACCTTCAAACGAAAAAACTAAACAACCTGCCAAATAAAGGTCTGGGGTTATTATGAAAATTACAACTGTGGGAGCCGGGAGAAGCTCTCTTCATTAATTCATGCTCAGCAAATTGGTAACTAATTTAGTTGCACTCCTCTGCATTAATGGGTTATTTTATAAAAATGTTTTCCACAGCCTGAGACCTCTGGTGCACACACTGGAGAGCTCAGAATCCTAATCAAGTCCAGTGACATATTAGGAATTGACAATCTCTAAGATAATACAGTGTGTATTTGTGGGTAGATGCGTGTGGGTCAACTATCAAAAATTGGTGTGGATTGCTGGGTCATTTGCTTTCTCCTCTAATATTGCAAAGGAATTACAGTCCATTTGTGTTGATTATCTGAATGTGGAGGAGGCACTTCAGTTAAGAAGTAAGATTTCTGCTACTGAGAAAACATTCACTTGGTTAGACCTTCTTCTTTCTTTGCTTGTGTAGTTTTATTTGTTCATCTAAATCTTTTCTCCACCCACATAAACACACTGAAACACACACAGGTTCACAGTTAGACAGTTTGTGACCCATAAATTCAGCTCGTGATCCTGCTAATTATTACTATTCACTGCTTCACACCCTGTCAGTGACGGTCTAACACTGATCTTCACGTCAGCCTTGCCAACAGGGAACATACAGCCCAATGATTTCCATAGTGGTTTTAAAATCATTATCAGCATCACCCCACCCACCATCACCCAGTACAGCACAGCACTGCTCTGCGAAAACCAACAGAGAATACTACAATCTATTATTTGCTTAATTTTGTATTTATTCCACAAAGATTAGTAGATTTTTATCAATTTCTTTCTTTTTCCCTTTCTTTTGTACGTAAGCAGAGCAAAACTATAATTAAGTGAGGCCAGCAATTAAAAATGAAAACATCAGGTCTGAACATAGTGACAGAGGTTAACATTTTGGATATTCTTCCCTTGTGAGAATGAAAAAGCACATGTGAGCAAATTTACTGCTCTACAGTATTCACTGTTTCCTTATTTATGTAAAAAATGTCAGTATTCATTCGGTATATAAAAAAGGGTAAAAACCTGGCTTAAAGCAAACATAATAGTGCAAAATGTGTGTGAAATTTGATCATACAAAAGGTATTTTTAGAGATACTTATCAGTGTTTTATTTTTTTTTCACTCTATAGAGATCTTGCATTTGGTCTATCTACACCTGTTTACTGTAACTCTAGTGAAGAGTATGCTATGACAACTGGGGTGCATGAGAACATAAACTTAAAAATTGAAAGTGTTGTGAGCCTTTCAAAAATGCAAGTATCATTTATATTAAATTGTTAAAGGTAATGCACTTTAACTATAGATTTCTATGGTAAGAGGTGCCATTAGAAGTTATCACAACCTGTGTAATACAAGGCTGAAATATGCTGCAAATGTAAAACATTTACAGTAGATAAAAACAGTTTAAGAGTTTGCTGCAACCACACAGAACAGGGTCATATTTCATCTGAACACTTACATACATATAGGCTACCTCTTGTGAAGTTCATATTTGATTTGTGATCATTAGTAGACTTACAGGGTGATTAGATTAGTGATATTAGACTAGAAGTAAGAACCTCCAGAGACTCTAACCAACACTGGTCTTAGAAAGCCGTTCTAGCTTTGGTGACACATTAACCAAATGTGGAATCCTTGTTTGAACTCTTAGTTCAGTTACTCCTCCTTGTTTTTGTGATATTACCTCAGGTTAAAATTTTTCTACAAGCTTACAGATATTTCTTCTCCTTAAAGTGGTTAGTTTCTCCTTTGACTTAATATCCACAATTACATATTACATTTAATGCTCTTATTGTCCAGCACAGCGTGAGTATACAATGTGAACAATGAATAGAAGAAACTAAAAGCTATAATTACTTAAAATGATAGTAGTATTATCTGTATTATAGTGAGTTTAGAAAATAAACAGCACATCACTGTTCATTTTTTGGTGGGAATAGATAAACTCCTCATTGATACATACGCTGTCTGCATTATGTAGACCACCACACTTGACTCACCTTTGTCAGTGTGCATCCTCTTTGATTCATGGGTCATGTCGTGGGCCAGGTCTCCTTCTTTAGGCCCAGGCGGCATGTTGGGGGACAGGCCTAGCAGGGCTTGGTTCATGGACAGGCCGTTGTGGTGTGCCGCTGGAGAGACAAAAACAAAACAGGGGTGGCATTACTAAAGAGATACATCTGCTCTCCCTTGCTAATTAGATAAAACAAAAGATTTTATTATTTTTATCTTCACTACTAAAATGGGGGGTAGACTTACGTATCCTGTCTGAGGAGCTTTCTGTGTGGGCTGGGGAGCTGGACACACTGCTGCTGCGGTGGGATGATGGGTGACTGCCCGGCCTCCTGTTGTCTTCTAAGGAAGGAGCAGGGGAGGGACTGTCCGGCACACGTTCCTGCAACCCCAGCATCCACAAAAACACACACCCAACATAAATATCCAGTATGGCCTGAAACATTCTGCACAGAAAGGAGCAAGTTATGTTTTAACCATCTACCTGCTTCATGTTTTAAAAGATACCTTTATAACAGAGGTGACCATTCTGGAGGGGAGACTCTGGCCCTGTGCTGCAGCGGCCATGTTTGCTATGGTGCTGAGGTGGTTCATCTGGCTCATCGCCATGGTGACAGAGGCTGGGGGCAGGCTGACTGGGATCAGAGGGTGTGGCATCATCATGAAGGGGAGTTCCAGGCCTAAGACACATGAAGAGGTCATTGGTTACTCAATGACGCGTATTATGAGTAAGATATTCACAGGGGAAACTTCTGAGGCTCTGGATGAAAACTCAAAACCTGCTGTTGTTAATTCAGTAATCAGCAATTCCCACCACTGAGATACCCTCTAAAACTGGTGCCCAATAACACTAAAGCTTTACACTTCCATCCGCTAGAAATAAAATGGAATAATTCAAATTAATTGCTTCTCGGGTATCTTACCATGTTAACATAATACACATAAATGTTTAACAACATACAGTATGTTAATAATAGATACTAGTGCAATAATAATAAAGACAATGGAGATGATAACTATATACTCATTCAAAGAGCAAAGTTTACACAGCAATAAAGATGCATCAATTATTCTATGATGAATAAAAAAGGAACATTATGGAAATTCTCTCACTATTTACATATAAAATAATATCTCTCTAAAAACAAAGGAAAACTTGAAAGCTATTACCCAAATGACTAGTTAAATGTGCTAATGACAAACAAGTACCACCAGACTACAGTATGGCAATGACTTTAGGCTAATTATAGTAGCCTATATTCCAGACCAGGAGAGAGAGAACAAAAAGAGCCATTTTCATCTCGAACAATGATGGGATTTTCATTTCTTTCTCTTTTATATGCACACAAATTATTTCATTACAACATCAGAGATATCTTACAAATGTTCTAAATTATTCAATTGCTGTCTCGCAACAGTCGCTTAATTGGGACATTAGTACTCCGAAAATGTAAAGAATGTCTAATAAAGATACCATAGGGGGTTAGTAGTTAGTCAAACTGTGGCCCTGCAATGTGCTTCTGAATAGCTTAATGAAAACAAGCCAACTTTCAAAGGACATGAGCGCAGACAGAAGGTCAAAGCTAGGTGTCTGTACCTCCCCAACCACAGCACCCCCCTCCTTCCCCCTCTGCTCTATGGGGACTTTGAACTGGCAGGATCAAAAGTGACTGGGAACAGTTTGGTCTCATTCCTCCAACACTCAGATGCGTTTCCTCAAATGCTTTAAAGAAAACCTCACAGACACTATTGGATCTGATTGAGCCTCTCTGTTGATTTTTCACTCCTTTTTTCTCTTTTTCTTGGCAGCCCGGTTCAAGGGAAAAAGCTGCGTGAAAGAAAGAGGGAAAAAAGTGCTCCAGAAAGCTGATCCACAGTACAACTCCACTCTTCTTTTCTGACAAAACATCAGTAGCCAAAGGGCAAGGAGATCTGCATGGTGAAGCCTCTAAAGAGAAGGACACTGGTTGAAAATGAAAGGACATAAGAAGTACTCCTCTCTGTCATTCCCCTCCTTCCAAAAGAAGCATTGATTTCCATAAGAAAGATTGCATGCAGTTTCTCAGTGGCAAGTATTCCCAAACAATATAAAGCAGGGGAGATTAAAGAAAGGCGGATGCCAAGCAGCACCTTGTATCAGCGCCTCTGCTGTAGCTCAGACTGAATCAATTACTTCTCAGCAGGCTAAGCTCAATTAAAAAACACCACAGAGGGCCTGATTGCGGGGGTACTTACTGTAGGACAACATGGAGAGGTCTAGGCTACCTATCAAGGCCACTCAAGGGCCAGAGTGAAGAGACTTATTCTGCTCTTTGAGGTGGATACATTACACCCATTCAATCAAACACGGCGACGCACATAAAGACAAATGGAAAAAATTTCATTATATCAAAAAAGTATAAAAAAGAGGTGGAAAGTCGCCCGCTGTGTTAATCACATTCCCCTGCTTGTCTCTTTGTTACATCTTTGTAACTTGATGGTATATGAATTTTGTAGATATGTCTCTACCTGACAAACAGCCTTGTGGGGAAACACTGAACCTCTGTTCGCTCTGAGGGGTATTAATCTTGCTTTCAGTGCCTGTCCAGCCCCTTTCATGTCACTCCATCTTAAAGCTGTGTTTCTCCCATAAAGGCCCATTCAGGCCACTGTAGGGGAATGTGCCACCAACCAACAAGGGTCGACCAAATCCCTTTATTTGCAGTTGAAAGGAGGCAGGTGAGGAGGATATTAAATTATTCAATGAATTTGGCACTTTTGCAAGACAGTTAACTATTTTTGTTTAATTTAAATGCAGTTTCTGCCTGTTTGCTTTATTGACTCTCTTTAAATAAAAAGATTACAAATAACTTCAGTACGCTGTCATAAAAAATGTTTAACTTGGTAATACTATGCAGTGATTCTTTTCTAAAAAAACAGAATCAACAAACATTACTCAGAGTCATTAATCACTTGGATATTGTGTAGATACTCCAGTGGCCAAACTGTTAGAAACATATTTGTCAGTTTCTGTTTATCTCTGATACAGGAGTTCAGACCTGATGAGAGGTGAATTCCCACAAGCCCCACTCTCTCCTGAAGGGCATAAACAATGCATTTGGAGTAATTTACCTGAAGTAAGCCTGAGGGACCTGCAAAGGTGAACTCCTATTTACCATCATTAAAACTACAAATCACTTAATACCAATATAAACAGCTCAGCTATTATGTCGTGCAGTGCTTGGGAGTTCACGCATGGATAAGCAAAGATCTGAATCACGCAGGATGAATTGTATGAATTAAAACAGCCCTTGGTAACGACATGATTAAAAAGCTGTTACATCAGAATCAAACCGCACCACTGACGGTAAGTCCAATACTTAAAAGAATCACACAGAAAAAAGATTGAATGTTGAATGTTTTAAAATGATTAAAAAGAGACCAGTAATTTATTTTGATGACAGAAATGATAACCTGCGGTGATTTGTGCTGCAGTTAATCTTCATCTAAACAGGACTCCAGCCTTTGTGGTCGTCTAACCCTACAGAGGAATATAAGAAAAAAGGAACTAAGCCATTGTCAATGAAAATGGTATGGAGGTAGCAGCTAGTCCCTTACCCTTAACTCTGTTGTGGACAGATTTCCCCTGACAAAAATTAAACTAGCTCCCACTTGGCACTTTATTATCTCTTCAACTGAATGATTTATTGTTTGTGGAGTAGAAGAACCAAAGAGAGGGGGAAGATTACATTTCCAGCCAAAGCTCAGGCCTGATCTCGTTTTTTACTCCCTCTGTCCAGGAAAAAAGCTCCCGACAAACAATAATGTCAGCTGTAATTGATCGGAGGTCGCCGGCTGGGCCTGCAGTAAAAGCGTACTATTTAAGCGACAATCGGCCCCGCGCTCTTCAGACGCTGGCTAATGAAGCTGTCTGTCTGGGCTATTTACCTTCTCTTAAATGGAAGGGGAGAGATGTACTGTAAGAGACAGGGCTGTAGAGGATCTGCCTTTCGCTCCCATGAAATAGGACCTGCACATGCCTCAGGAATGTATAATTGGTTGGCGCAGCCAAAGCTGGGGATCCGGTGCTAATTAAATGACTTGTTTAAAGCCTATCTGTCTTTGTTTGGGAGGCTCTGGGCTTCAGAACAATGCATTGTAAATGCTGTTGTCAAACAAACATTCCTGGTTATCCTTTGATTTGAATTGAATAAGACAAAGGGCTGATTTGCTCTGCACTAAGCCTTTGGTTTTCATGGTGCTGAGATATTTTTTCCTCCTCTGATCTGTCAAACTGAACAGGACTATTCCTGTCAAGCGGCTAAATGGACTGACTCACTGCACAATGCATATGCAGTCTGGTGCTGCAAAACAATCTCAGTTTTCCTCCTAATTGCGCTTGTAAAATGCCCCCATGTCGTGTATGTATTTCTCCAACAAAGGTGAGGCGGTGGTGCACACACAAAAAGTCTTTGTTGTGGTCGTATCAAGGGCTTGCACACTGGTCCCAAAAGGAAATGAATCGCTCATGAAAAAGTGTCGAGACATTTAAAAGTCTTTGCATAGCACTAATCAGCTATTCATCTTTACTATAACTGTTAATCTCCTCTAAATTCAGGAGCCCTGCCATGTGAGCTGGTCGAAACCTCACAGCCATTAGAGCAAACACAAGACACTGCCTCCATAAATATGTTGTCTGGCATTGCGGTGCCACTTCACACAACACAAGTGCATGCTTAAATATGCAGAGAAAGACAACTGCTCCCACAAACACACATACATACACACACAGACAGAAAGAAAAAGCAGACACACACAGATGGCAAGTTCAGTCAAGGCTGGTGTGTCCTGTTTCTCATTAAAATGGGGGGAGAGAGGAAGGTATGGAGCTTTGATGTAGCCACCCACAGCCCCTCAGTGTCACTGTATGAAACTTTAAAGCTTTTTGTGTTTACGTAGTTAATGCTGATAATAAAGCAAACATCTTGCCTTTGTTTAATACCTGCTGTACACTTGTGCAGCATGTATGTGCAAATGCACACAGGCACATAAAACGAACACATCTTGGGCTAACAAGCAGAAGTAAACATGAAACATGCAGGTAATGTACGCACTCAGACAATGACGCACTACAGATAATTGTGTATAGGGACATACAGACATGGAGATGCCAGACATATAAACACATGCAAACATATGCTTTACATTCCAAACACCATGATGACATTTCAAGCTAATTCATATGAACAAACAAAATTAAGAGATACACTTTCCAGTGATTCAGGTGGGCAAAGATTTCTTGGCAAGATGCATAATGTAATGTAAAGTAAGAGAAACCAAGATAGGAAAACACTTCTAGTTTGATGAGGTAACATAATTGCTTTCCTACCATAACCACTGAAGTGTAGCATGTGGTAGAAATTATCAAGAAGATGTACAGAGGTGTTTGTCCTTTAAGTGTATAAAATCTAAGGCAAGCAACTTTTATAGGATAATTTAAATCCTCAGCTCTAATGGCATGCATTCCTTAAGAAAATTGAAAGATCAATCATCTCTGTGACAGATCTGTTGTGAAAAAACTTCTTCCTATCTTTGAAGAGAAAATGCTAAACATGTTTCTCCTTCGCCCCACCCGCACTAGCCCCCGTTTTAGCTGTCTATTTGTCTCTTTGCTAAAAATGTTAACGCACAGGGCAATAATCAAGCCATATGCTTGCATGTGGCAAATCTCATTACAGAAAATGACCTTTACCAACCAATGCCAACATCCTTGTGCTTGATAACTCAGAGCGTAACATAATGGTGGGTTTAGTTAACGCAATCATGCACAAGGCTGGGGGTAGCCATGACAGCCAGGCCTTCAGGACACATTAGCGAACACTGGTTGCTTCTCTAATTTGGGTCGGAACCAGGCTCACTTTATATTTGTAACACATCACTCTTGATAAATACACAACATTGGTGTGAGAGCACAAACATCCAATCACTGACAATAAGTCGTGGCACAGAAAGTGCTGTGAGCAGAAGAGGAGAGCAGAAGGAGAGGAGAGATATTACTAGCAGCTGTTACTACTGCGGGTGCAATATATTCAAGCCCAATCAATAAAGCTCCTACAGACAGTGACACCCAAGCAGACAGAGGAATCATTTTCATCTGATACTTAGCAAAGGCTCCCCTTTTAAAAAGATTGCTTTCAGTCAATGACAACCAGTTGTCATTTGACTAAGGCTCCTGAAATGAAATATATTGACGAGTGTTATCAATCACGGCCCACTCTGCCGTCATATTGCTTTGTTGGGAGATCAGTTTGCATGTGGTCATCAGATCATCTGTTTTAATTACAAAATTAGCATCACTACCTCCTGCGCTCTCACTGCCTCCATTACAACGAGTCATGAGAGAAAATCAGTAATGCAGTGTATAGTTTACAGTTGCAGTGCTAATGAGTTCAAGGTGAACCATGTGATTCAACTGACTGTAAAGTGAATTTTATATCACTACAATTCAGAAAAATGTAGTTAGTTTGGATTAAATTACATCTAAGTGTACACATTAAGTAAAAAAAAAAGTTGTAATTTCAATTATTTCGTTGGAATGAGTATTTTGTTAAGGATTCTAAACACAATTTATGAAGAAATACCTTCCTCTGTTTGTTCACACTGTGAAGGACATGCTGAGATTGTGAAATTCCTTAACATTGTTTGAACTTGCTTGCTCTCTCCCTCTTTATCTTACTCCCAGAGGAGAGGCTGTGTGATGGTGGAGATGTCTGGGCTCTGTATAGCTGATAGCTCTATTTGGGTGAGGGTTCCTATATCATAATTGAGAAGAAACACCTTTCGGTCCAGGCAAGCAACAGAGTGCTTCTGTGGAACAGAACCAACTGTTTCTATCACACAAACGCTCTTTGATTCTCCCCATGATTGCTGCATAGTCAGGCAACATTTCTACAGTGTAATCACAGTAAAAGAGACTGCCATTTTCTTGTTGTCATCACTGTATTGTCATTACAGTGATTGTGTACACAGCAATATTATTACTGTATGCTAATGTGTCCTCTTAGAGATAATCATAGTGAAACGAGAGCATATGATACGTAGGGCTCTAATGCTGCACCATCTTAGCTGTGTATGTGAAAACTGCTCCACGTTCTATGCAATTACACAGTGTGCATATTTCACATTACTCCAACCTGCGAAAGCTCATCATCACTGAAAGGTTGAATGTCATTTATTACATGTATCACATTTACACCAAGTGACATTGTCTTTTCAAATTGTGTTGATCTCTTCACTTTCAAAGGTCAGCCCCTTCCCTGGGTAAATTCAACCTGACAGAGAGTAGTGAGGAGGGGACAGCCGAACGCATGCATCACCCCCGCATCACCCCTGCATCACCCCCGCATCAAAGCACTCCAAATTAATCTATCCAATTAATGAAGAATGGGGCCTAATGTTGATGAGAGATGACAACTCGACTGGTCAGTTGTTTTTTTATAGCTCTGCTCTTGCAATTGTGAATTAACCACAAGGGACAATCAGACAAATATCTCCATGACATGAGGTATGTCTAGCATGTTGACTCACCTTGTGTCTCTTCCTTTCTGCAGCTGCAACTCCACTGCCACTCAAACATGATAGAACTTGATATGGATCATTACGGAAATAATGTTTAATCAATTCCCCCTGTTATTGTAATCTATTTCTGCAGTTGTCTGGGTTTGTGTATTTTGTAGTTACATGTGCCTCACATTTTCCCAGTCATGCATATTCAAGTATTACGCTGATGCTTAACAGCAGACGCAACTGGAATTAGAACGAGGACATTAGACTTCATTAAAAAGAGAAATCATTATCAGGTTTATCTTTTGAAATGTCTATTAAAATGTGTGTGCCGTTCTTCACTTATCTGTCACCTGGCTCCCATGAGCCTGGCAGACTAATAGAGAGATGGTGAGGGCCAAAGCCCAAGAGAGAGACAGAGACCCATCAAGCTCTTCACTCAAGCTGGAAGGCTGTCTGTCTGCTCTGCCACTCTCCGTCTAGCTCAGTGTGGCTGATTCAGTTACCACCACCATTCGCCTTTATCGTAACACTGGCAGCTTAGACAGACCCTGTTTTGTGCAGTAAGGTGTTGATATCAAAACAGGGAAAATCAAAACAAACTACAATGTAATTCCATATATCAGACAAGGCAATAATCTGTTGCAGTGAAGGAGGTGTTATGTTATGTTCATGAAATGAATTCTATTCAGCCTATGGCTACAATCTAGTCTCTCTCAAGAGCTTCCGCTGACAAAGGCTCCCACAAGAGAGCTAGAGAGGAAGATGGATGAAGTTGCCCCTAGACACTCATATCAGGTCAGTATGTGCTTTATCCCCTAATGGTTAAGGTTAGGATTGAGTAGGGGGTGATACTAGATCTGAGCCTGAGGGCCACTGCTCTGCCTAGAGAAACGGGAAGTAGCCACAATCCTCCATCATGGCCCACATTTAGTTGCGCTCGGCTACCAGCACTAGTTCAGCTAGCAGGTTGGAGCACACAGCTAGCTAGTTGGATCTGTCCTTCCACCCAGAGAGTTTTATTATTAGAAAGGACATAAACAGACTAATTAAATCGCAGCAGTGGAGCTGGGCTGACAGCTGGCGCGGAGAGTGTGACCAAACACATCCCTATCAAAGTGCACAAGAAGAACTGTATATGAGAACTATATGCTTTTGTGTGTGTGACAGTCTGTGTCTGCTGACACTGTATGATCTATACTCAATGTCTACATCCATGTGTGGATGTTAATTTGACCCATTTTAGAGTTGTGTTTATCTTATAATTTATGACTATAATTTTAAACTGTAATTTCATTCATATACACTGTCATCTTAATGTCTTATTTATCTGTCTAGCGCAAAGCACACTGACTCACTGATATGATCCAAAATGTTACAAATGCTATCCAGCAGAGCAGTAAACACTCCAGTAATTAGTGCATGGTCTCCAGGCTGACTACACTCAGCTCTGCAGCATGGCCAAGCACAGACCCCATATAGAGAGGAGCCTAGTTATGCATTGATCTCAGAAAATTAAGGCTAACTGCCCCAGATTGCAGTGTCTTGATGTACCTTCTGGATGAGCAATGTACCATAGTTGTATTGTTTGTAGAGTAAACAGGATGATTTGGACTTGCTGTGATTTAAAATGAATACATCTTGAATAATTAATGGTGCCCCTTAAAGTGTTATCTCTTTGACCGCAAAAGTAACACCGGTGATGATGAGAAAATATTGTTTTAACAAGTCAATAATGGTGAGTGCAACAAGAACAGCCTAATCAATGAGGCTGCAACGTTTGCAAACAAGGACTTGAATTATAATGCCAATAATTGATCACTTCCATTTTTTCCTCTCTCCTTCGTGTGATGTCATTGTTTATTGATTGTTTCCTGCCAGTGAGGGATGATGGGAAGTTTCAGAGTTTGTTTTTGCTATGACTTTTGCCCCCCCCCTCTCGTTTCCCTCCACCTTTCCCTCCTTCCTCCCTCCTTCACCCCCCTCCGCCATTTGAAATTTGCAAGCTGTAGCACCAGCTTAACCAAAAAGGATTAAGTCCCATACCCAACTGAGAACACAGATAATGCTCAGTAATTGGTAAAAAATGAAGATGAATGGGACAGCTAGATAAGGACCAATTAGCTGCTGGGAGTGTACAGCTGTGGTCTCCTCACAGAGCGCTCTCAGGGGCCAAGGCCCCCTCTTTCTCTCTCACACAAGCATGCACGCACACACTCACACACATAAATACACACAAAAATGCAAGCATGAGGGTGGGGCTTGCAGAAATTAGCCTGATGACCCTGGAAAGAGAGAATGATGCTTCCTCATCATCTCACCCAGAACCTCTTCTTTCAAGTCTCAGTCAGGCAACACTCCAGGTACCTGTCACCACCCGTCCAGCTTCAGCCTAGCATGTGGCTCTCCACTCCCTGTTGGGCACAGACAGCCTGGACTAAAGCCACAGATGTGAGACAAAGGGCTCTCAGGTTTTGAACTAATGTTGCAGACTATAACTCCTTATAGCTTATTTGTGGTGTTTTAATTTGATAATGAATTAATAGTGTAGAGTAAATTCTGAAAGTTAGCAGTGACAGCAGTGGCAGTGCGGTGCTGTCTGCCGGCAAGTTGTTTGGTCGACATGTTGTGGTATCATCTGGCCGTTGACAGTGGAATTCCCATATCTAATTACAAACAGGATTTCAGCTCCATTAGAGTTGTGTGGTGAGGAGTCAGATGAGTGGCAGGGCATCACCCAGTGGCCAAAGAGAGACAGAGAAATAAGTGAGACAGACTAAAAAACAGAGAGAAAAGAGAACAAGGGCGAACACTGCCGTATCTTGTCTTTCCATTCATTTTCTAAGGGTCTAAGAAACACTTTATTTTCCTTCCGCAGCTGAAAGAAGCAATTCCTTCTCTTGAAATTGGCAGGTGTTTGTTAGTGGGCAGCTGACAATATTTTCTCTCCCAGTAATGAAGGTTGTGGCTGGGGTCAGTGCACTGGGAGGGAATGGCAGGCTGTTTATCCCCCTCAAGGCCCAGCGCCACACGTGTTTTGCTTGGTCTGTGATCTGTAATTGTGGCATTTCCTGAGAGGCGCAGGAACAATCCACATTGTGCTTTGAGAGGACTCCCTCTGCTCAACTAAAGAGTGTGAGTGAAAATCAAAGAAAGACACCCCCACACACCTCTCATTCGGTTTCATTTTTCCCTTTTCTGCTGCTTCCATCTCAATTCATTTATCTGTCTCTCTCTTTCTCACATACTCCTAAAACCCACAACTACAACTGCTTTCCTTCTCTCCTCTCACTCGGGATGTTTGGTTATTTTGGCTGAGGGTTGAACTGACTGTTTTTTTCTCATAATTAATAACATTGATGCAAACAGGAAGGTCTAATTGTGATGAATATTTAATGTGAGGGAGAAACATTAGCCTGTTCAATTTACATCAACACAAAGACAGTGACGGGCAATCCAACAAACAGAACAGAGTGTCCTTCACTAGCTGGCTCTGCTGTGCTTTGCTTTAAGCTCTTCACAATACAAGATATGCGTCAGATAAACATTGAGATGAGGCACCTGTATTTTAGACTGGGGAGGATTTTTTCAATAGGCTTATATTAAATGGATCTGTGTCCTTAGTGGTATAATCAAAAGCATGCTCATTATCATATCAATTCCTATCATGGTTGGCAACACAATTTGTGTAAGTAAACACGTCCATTTGTGTGAGTCTTAGATTAAGCTGGATGATTATAAAACTGTAGTCCATTTCCTCAGAGCAGCTGTGGTCTGTGTCTGTGAAAAACAGCATGAAGTCATACCCCAGTCAGCACTGTGAACAACAGTCAGTCCAGTCCTAACAAAGCTACAGCCAAATGCAGTTCCCTTTCTGCCCACTCCATGCTATATCTGTTAAGTGATTTATAAGTTTGGATTGCTATTGGATAATAGGTTTGAAAGCTCGACATATTAGGCATTCACACTCGGAAATATTTTGTGAAAGCAGGCCAGAGGGAGACACTTTTGGAATATTAAATAATCATGCTTTCTTTTAAGTCAGTTCATATTTTTGTAAAATTACAAAATGCTTCCATTAAAAATAAACTTGTGAATGAAAGCCTTGGGCTAGATGAAGAAGACAGCATACTGTTAGCTGTGTTTCATGGCCCTGTAGTGCAGAGCAGGCCATATTTCTCTTGCGTATTATCAGGATGACTCCTGCTGGCCACCCTGTCACAGGAGAGTGCTTGATATAAACAAGAGATTGCTGCGACACCCAGTAATCAATATTAGGATGGTTTCAGTACCAAACATCATTTGTCTCTGCGACCATTCCTTTGACCAAACGAAGCATTAATTCAAATCATAAATCTGAGCTGATTTAAATCCGAGGAGAGTGTGAGAGAGAAAGAGGCCCCTGTCTGACTGCCTGCCCCTAATGATTTATTTTCTACATTTCTGCGAGCGAGAGATTTGTCCATACTCACTGACAGGTCACCTTCAAATGCCAGTGGCAGACTGTTCATCACCATGCAGACGAGCATCTCATCGCTGCGAGTAAATATTAAAGGAAAAGAATCCAATTGATTGTGGATGGGGCTGAGAGGCGTCACTGCCATATATTTCACTCAGAGAGCTAATGCTGTGGCCCATGCTCCCACACCAAGAGCTGCTCCCCCTCGCCAGAATTATGATTCTACCGGGAGCCTATGTGGCTGTCTGTGGACTCAAGGTTACAATTTAAATTGTAAAAAGATAAAACAGTTTCTTATTAGCTCCATTGCCGTAGCCTTGCTGTTGGTACTCACATTTATCTTTATTTCCATGACCTCGCACGCTTGTATTCTCTTTTTTACACACTCCATTCTCTCGGAGCTCACACTTTATGCATTTTGCATTGTTTAATCTGCTTAGAAACACATCCTGTTTTCATCTCACAAGCTCCATGGTGTCATGTATTACTGTTGAAACGTATTCAAGAATACAGCCATTTATTGCTGTAAGTGAATCAAAACCCCCATTTAGCAACCAATGCTACAGGGATTACATTTGGTCTATAATTTAGATTGGGCTCATGAATCCGCACTCACATACGTTATTATTCTCTTTAATATACTGTGGTGTGGTTCAGTGTGATATTATGAAAATGCTTCTGCATTTTCGGGTTAATAATTAATTGAAATGTCAGATAGTTTCTCTAACAGCAATTCAATTAGACCTTGTTAAAAGCTCATAGCTTTGAGAAACTGTGTTCACATTTTCACATAGTTAGGAAGATTGTTTTTTCTTTTGTGACTAAAATATAACCCTCAACAGCAAAAACACACTGAAGTACCTTACCAAAGTGAACATTTATAGTCCATACAAACTGAACACAACAATATTACACCATTTTATATACAAAAAGCTGTACAATTGTGTGCAAATCAAACAAAGTTCATGATCGCTTCTTACTGATACAGGTTTAAGATTTTGGTTGTTAGCTCTGAATCTCACTGCCAGCATCTCAGTGAGTAAGCTTTCTAAATATTAGAAAGTTATGCACTGAGCCAAGGAACAAAGTTTTTGGTGTTAATCTGGAGCAACAGTGCAAACATGCTTATTTACAACCACTCCCACCCACTGCTGGCTGGACAAGGGAGCAGCCAGAGACTGATCAATGTCAAGTGCTCCATTGAGCACCACAGGAGATCCTTTCTCCCAATGGCCATGAAACTGTAAAACTAATTTCAATTCTGACTAGAAAAGAGCTATTTCATCAATCTTAGACCTTAATTGTTCTTTGTTGTTTGTTTTATGTATTGGTGTTGGTGGGGTTCTATAGACCTCTTTACAGTTAGTAAACATTGTGATATTTTTTGGTGGGCGGATCATAGCTGGAGGCAAAATAAGCCCCTGAACACATTCACTAGCATTGGCTAGTGAGTTTTGTTGGCTTGTATTTTAACAATATGTTAGTACCAGCAGGACTGGATTTCCCAATTGTTACATGCTCACTTAATGAGGACCTACTGTGGTCAGACATCAGATACCTGTTACTACATCACCTATTGAAAATGTCTTCTTACTGCTTTGTTGGATTCCACAATTTAATGAGTAATGGTTCCAGTTTAATATTGAAGTTTAATCATATACCAACCGATACTGCTAGTAAAAAACAATTGTAAAAGTAAAAGACAACAGTGATTAAACAATATGAGAAAGGACTGGGTTTGAGGCGATCTTCAAAAATGCTTGTGTTTTTAGTGCATGAAAGTAATTTTCTAATGTTTACAATGTGCATTGTGGTACTATTAGAGAAAATAGTGTACATCCCATGTTCACTATTGTGTTGCATTGTAGGACACTTAGTGAGGATTTTCACTCAACAATTGGACACCACAACAAAAAGGCGAAGAGTAGAGTAGGTCGTGATTTGGACACAGCTAAATTCTTTTAAAAAATGATTTGGATTTTTGAATCCTGTCTGTCATCAACAAATCTGCATGCAGACTGATGTTCAGATAATATACCAAATGTCTAAATATTTTTGTAAGGATGAAATAGAAGAGCCAAAAGTGCCAAAATGGCAATATGTGTGTTTTGTAAGCCTTGATGTGTCTGTTTGAGTCTGTGTCTATACAGGCACATAATACAGTTTTCAGCGTGTGTTTGTCTTTCAGTTGAGGGTGTGAATGTTCTGGTCTTTGTGACAGTGTTGTGTATGTGAAGGGCATCCTCACCGACACTGGAGCTGAGGTCTCCATTCTCTCCGTCAGCCCCATGGTGGTTGGCGTTGCTGTGGTAGCTGCTCATCGCCTCCAGCTTGATCTTCTTGACCTTCATGGCCTCTGCGATGGCTGCGTTGGCAGCTGCTGCCGCCGCTGCTGTCAGGCCTGGAGAGAAAAGGCAGAGGAGACAGAGCGCTTACAGACCGCTACATGTTTGCTGGGGCTGAGCCACTGCACCTGCAAAACCTTTCAGAAAAATGCCCTGGCAAATAAAAAAAACATAATGAAAACAGAATTTTGAAGGAATAAAACAATGAATAATTTTATACACTATGGGGAATAAGCGCCTATGAGCTCACAGCTTGGTTTTTCATCTTCTGACAAGGGATATCTTCACAGCAGGTTATCATGCTGATGGGATGGATCCATGTGTGTGTGGCAGCGCATGATTTTTATGAATGTTTCACCTACTCCAGCATTCTTCATGACTATATTGATGTATTTATACCTTAGTCGAAGTAGATGCAGTCAAAATAATAGTGCATAATACAACTGCGTGTACAACTAATAATACACAATATAATACACATATACTGTATAACAGAAGCTTAGCAATACAGTGTGACACAGGTGAGGGTAGGAAGAATAAAACTGAAACTGGATGTCAAAGAGGCACAACATGAACAAATATATAAAAAAAGAACTTCTTCTCAAGAGTATTTCAACGATACCTTCTAACATATTCATCAGATCAAATCACCCTGAATAATGCCTAACACTGGTATTCAAATTCTTCACATCAATATACTGTAGTGCTTCATAATAAGAGGGCTCTTCTGAGAGTCAAGGCCAGCCTTCGTGCAGAATGTAAAGCTATAAGCAATATATCACAGAATCTTTTTTTTCTTTTTTTATTACTTATAAATGACTTTGGCTGCATGTAGTATATAGAAGACAGCACAATTAAATTAATAATTAAATATGGAATATGATACAATCATTGAAAAATCATCTTATGCAAGGGAGGTAATTAATGAGGCAGATAATAATATTTAACAGGGTATTTCATTTTTCATACTAGTAATTTTAATTGCCCATACAACCTGAGGAATAATCCTCAAAATTTATTTACAGGAACAGCTATAGAGATATATTTACTTTTCTGCTTCTGCAGATTACACTAACCAGCACTAATGTTTTTACTGTTTTATACAATAGAGCAATTACAAATGTTCAGTATGCATACTACTTCAAAATTTCTGACAGCATGCCAAATATCATCCAATATTTAAATAGATTCTCCCCAGGCACTGCGGGTACTGCTGTCTCCTTCTTTGAAATAACTATTGACATCGCATTTTAAATAATCATTCACATTTCTGCTGCTATTTCTGAATATATACTGCAATAGCAATATCTGACATGGTCATCCACTTTGATCAAAATTGACTTGATATGATTGATATATTAAGTCTGAGATTACAGACATGCATATGCCGAGGACACTGAAGAGATCATAAAACATTAGTTTGTCACTGTGGTATTTTCGGGGTTCTGGTGTATTGAACGTGACTGAAATCTTTATTCATGAGGCTGGTTTCAAACAGCAGGGACAGATAGTACTAAAGCTCCTCTAGACCTAGCGTGTCCCAGGAGAGCCCAACAATTCTTCTCACCAACCCCAGCAACAAAATCAAAGACGCACTGCAAGAAAAAAGATACCTAAAGTATTAGTGGAACCGCTCATATCCTGCCCTTTTACAGAGGCTGTTTACAATTGATATGCAGGTTTGCTTTACATTTGAAACAGAACAAGACAACGTTTACGTTTATCATCACTAAGCTGTCATCTCCGTGATGGGACTGAAGAGCAGCTATTAGCCATGCATTTGAGTGGGGAAACAAGTACAAGGAGCAGTAGAAATCGAACATGTGTCTCTAATAGATACATGTAAGCATGCACACAAACACACACTGACACACACACAAGAACATACCAGCCTGGGCACCCTCTCCTCTCATCCCCAGCTGATAGGCAGATGGCGAGAGTCACTCTGAGCCACTGACATGGAGGTGCATATAATTTAAAGCCTTGTTTGCATCTTAAAATACATCAGTACCATATTGACGTACAGTATACATCATGTCAACGAGGGAACTCTCGTTTGCAATGGGCCCTGGCTGCTGTTCCATATGCATAGGCAGACCAGGGGAAAAAACACCATTGCCTCATAAGAAGGTGATACTTCTCCACATAATGAATGTGGCCTCTGCCCAGTCTGAAGGTCAGCCTTCATTTGTGTATAATGGGCAAGAGTCAACTGTTTTCCAAATGAGACGTATGCAGAACAGACTGCAGAGTAAATATTGAAATCACCTCTGGGCTGTTTGTGTGATAAATTCCCCCCACAAATCAGGTGCCGCTCAAAGGAGTGCCGCAGTGGTGCTTTCTGATGTTCTCTAACTTTGGCTGTGAGAACACTGTAGTTAATTGCACTGCAGCCTGAGTGTCTTCAAAATCTATTTTTCTTTAGCAAACTGGTCTGAACCATTAAAAAAGAAAATAATAAATAAATATGTGCAGTAAAAGATGACAGGTTTTGATCAAATGTGTATTGTGTAAATAAAGGCTAAGACATTGATTTGTACTATTGTGTAACCCACAGAATGATCATTTTTCCATGATTCATTTATCATTCTTCTCAAACCTCCATCCTGTCTTTGACTAAGTGACACACTCTATAAATCGAAATGTTCATTCTGATAATTGTTTCATTTCACCAGATCAATTGTCATATCCACATAACACACGCCTCAATACAGTGGATGTAATATGGAAGCCTGGGAGATGTTGGCACCCAGCAACAAGTCTATTAAGGTACTAAAAGTTTAAACGTCAACAAGGCCAATCCTACTCAGTACTAATCTGCATTCATTACTATGCAAACAAAACAATCGAGCCTCATATATTCTTTCAAAGTCACCTTTACATTCAGACACTTTCTCATATAGATACACGGCAACTCAGAATCCTCCTGAGCACAAAACAAACAGCACATCACGACTGCATGTAGAGAGCCACACCAGTCAGAGAACAGAAAAGGGAACATTTCAACAAATAGAGAATAGCATGGCACTGTCACATGGGGAGCACAAAACAGCAAATAACAGAGACAAGGTCTGATGGTAGCCCTTGGAGCAGCTGTCATATTAAATAATAATGAAGGATCTATTAATATGCAAAGGAAGCAGCAGCCGACTGGCTTAACGCTGTCATGCCTCTGCATATTGTCAGGATCTTCATCATTAATTAACATGCTAGCTGCCCCATACCTGCGCCAATGTCAGAACATTCTTACAACAAACACCCCAATGTCTGTGCCCTCCGCAACTAACTCGTATAATTAAATTAAAATCAGATTAACTTCACATCAGTACACAAAAGACTGACTTCTACGACTTTCTCTAGCAGTGATTTTAAAAAAAAAAAAAACTACCAGAGCTTATCTGTTGCATTTCTGTTCTGTCTCTGTTAGGGACTGCACCATGGGCAACAATGAAAACACACTGTATTTATCGGGCAAGCAGGATAAGTAGAGAAGAGACACTCCATGTCAATGAGCATGGCTGCCTAATTTTATGCATGGACTGGTGGCAGCACAGCAATGACAAACTGGGGTTGGGAACAACGCGACTCTTAGGTACGCTGCGCCACTTGAACTGTGCTACACATCATGACAAATTTAGTATCAATTACAGAGCGTGCTAACCTTATGACAAGCAGTGGACTGAAAGAGGAGGGGGTAACAGCACAAAGAACTGACACTAAATTACCTGGTGCATATTGGATCTATTTTAAAGCAGCTTGAAGTGGCATTGGATTAGATGATCCACTTTAGAAGCTGACATGCTAATTGTACATCAAAAGAACATAAACATTACAATATGTCTCCACCTACCATTATGCACAATTTGGTAAGACGCAGCCAGCTAGCATTAGAAGATATTGTTTTTAGCAGTAAAGTATTGAATGCACCCTGGTAAGATGCAGGTGACATTCATTTCTCTAATGGTAAATGCAGTACTCTTGGATTCAAAAGGTTGAAGCCATACCCAGGACATAAATGAATTATACTGAAGCTGCAGCTTAAGTAGTGGCCAGAGTGTGAGTGGAGGCCCTCTCCACTTTAAAGGAGATGTCATCTCAGTGTGGTGTCAGTCCACAGCAAATAATCCGATTTGGAGGCCAATCTGCCTGTAATGCATCAGCAACTGGAAAAGCTCCAGCGTAACCCCCCCACAGGGCATGAACAGAAGCACACACACATTCAGACGCTCACACATACATATATGTGCTTTCACACACATATGAGGGTATTTCATTAAATGGAAACCTAAGCATATTAAGATGTCCTTTTCTAAATGGAACCAATGTCAAGGGCAAAGATACATATGTTAACAATGTGTTTCACATAGGCTCTCTGGTACTGTTAGAGTGTGAAGAAGACACCTTTCCACTGTATTGAAAATGGCCATTGATTTTAACCTAATATGTTAATGAATGCCATGTCTAATTGAAAAAAACACATTTGCTAATCATGGTGTGTGTGAAGAAATCACACCAAACAAAATTCCTTTAAAAGATTCACTGCACTGGTGAGTTAAGTTAAAATTGAACCACTGGTTTTGTCAGCTCATGCTACTGAGGTGAGGTGAGATCATTTATTTCATTTATTTCAGCATTGCATATTAGCAAATGTAACACCACGACAGAAATGACATGCTACTGTAAACAAAACATTTATGGAGTTTTTTTACTCTTCTTCTGCAGCCCAAAATAAATACTACAGTGGCTTTTTCTTAGAGACTTGGAGTATTGTCGAAGCCTCAGAAAAAGCTGCAGGCCCATATTCCGTCTGTGTGTTCAGGCGCTAACTCATCTGAAAAATGAACTAATGTGACATGACATGATAGTGTAACTATTTAAGACACTTTTTCAATGTCGATTTTTTATCATCAATCAGAACATTTGAACATGACAAGGAGATCAATTAGTTGCCTACTTAGATGCTAACTTATGTGCGGTCAATTATACTTATTATTAAACTGTCAAAATCTGTAACTTCCTTGACGTTTAATGTTTAATACTATCATCAAAACAATGAATGGCTTAATTATAACACAGAAATTGATGGAAAAGTTCTGTCTCACCACAGTTAGGAAGCTTAAGGCAGCTATGAGAAGACCAAAAACCTCAATTACTTTATCTCTGCCCTCTGAATACCCTGACTAAATGTCAAGATCATAGAGTCCCTCTGGGCTTAAAGGGGATGATATCAAAAGGCTTTTCTGTTGCTTTATGTTCCACTAAATAACACGGGTCTTTCTCATCATTGTCCTTCTCTGTGTTCATTTCGGCCTTTAAGTTCGCCTTCTGTACTACAGCCCAGATAGCCAGTGACCTCAGCCTATTTCAGGAGTTCAAAGCACTAGTCTGTGAGCCACCATTGTACTGAATCACAAGGATGGCCTGACTTGTGCTTAAAACTGAATTTCAAACCCCTCACAGATGCTGCTCTGCAGAAGAAAAAAAAAAGAACTTCCTAATTGTTTTTAAAAAGATGGAAAAAAAATCCGTGAGGAAAGATAATTACAAGTCAGTTAAACTGTTATACTGCAGATCACTGTGGAAAACCAGCCCTGGTGTTTTATCTCTTTGTAAAGAGCTACAGTTAATACGTGGTTAAATACAATGTGTACTGGATGCCGAGTGAGTATTCAAAGAGGTCCTTTCGACAGTACAATATCATTAAAGTCATATCAAGAAGGAGAGCAAAATATGCAAATCAGAGCACTTACAGCCAACATCAAAGCAGTCACAATGAAGCAAGCCACAAATAGAACAAAAGCATTAGTTGCAATAAGACTTGGCCCAGGGGTAATTTAGGGCACAAACGGTTGTTGTTGATTCTTGTGGCGATAAGCTTGCTTTAGCATCACCACTGCCTATGTACATATACCAGTGGAGTGGATTTAATCGCACTAATTAGAATGCACTCAAGGCAAAATGCAACATCTACTGGAATAATCTGAGAGAAAAGATCTCCACTCCAATTTATTCTCCCCCTCTTAGTTTCCGGGGGTTGAGCAGAGGATCTGTTTTTGGTAAACGAGTGAGCGGCTGGTGTCTGGTGGTTGGGTGCATGTGTCACTTTGGACTGGTTGCCATTTCGAGGACAAGCTGCAGGGAGGCCACTGGTAGGGAGGTTTTGTGTGTGTGTGTGTGTGTGTGTTTGAGTTTGTGTGACTGTAAAAGAGGGAGAAAGAAACTCAGAGTGAATCAGAGCCCTAGCAACAACAAAAGCGCTACAGACTGAGACCAAACCATACCTGTGGGTGGCATCATGCCAGGGGACATAAGGCCAGGGACTGAGTGGGGCATGATGTGGGGGTTCTCTGGTGATGTCACACTCTGGGTCCTCTTCGGAGGCCGACCGGGTCTGGAGCTAAAACACAGTGCGGAGAAATAGGAGAGTGTGGATGAGAGACGTGGAGGAGACTGGCAGTAGGAGGAGGAGTGGTGTGGGTGGTGGTGGCGGGGGTGGGGTGTTAACATTTGGAGCACTCCAGAATGCAATTCCATTCCAAAGAGCTAACATGTACTGTAAATAAATTTCTTTTCAAGGACAGTTGCTTTCTGCAGCTCAACATAATAGACTTCCATAACTAATTAGATTACACGGTGAATTCATTTCCTTTATTGAAGATCAACCACTTTTTGATGCATAATTCATAACCCGTACCTCGTTACCTGTTCCTTCGTATTAATATCCCCACACTATTTGAATTGCCTCGTTTGCATATGCTAAAATCCAGTGCGCGGCCCTCGGCCTGGAAATTACATGTTAACTTGTTATAATTATTGCAGTCAGGCCACTATTGATTTATGAGACTTTTAAAAACCAAATATGTGTAGTTCTGGTAATGAATGATATTTTAAGGTTCTTCAGGAAATTAAAAGGCAATGGCTGCCTTAGGAAATGTTCTGCTTGCTTGATTTAATGCGTGCCTTAGCTGGAAGGTGGTGTGACAGAGTGATTCAGACCTGTTGGACGGTTCTGATGGGGGAGTTTTATTACACCAAACGAGGGGCACAGATCCAGCTGTGATAAATGACTGTGCCACCTTACTGTGGAGGAGAAAAGGCCTTCAAAGCAGATACACCCCTGACTTTCCACACATCTTAGTCATTCACTTATTAATACAGCTTCGAGTCGCAATCAATACCTACTTTGCTGGCTTATAGTTACAAAGAAAAGCCTAGAGGGTGAAAAAAAAATGCAATGAGCATGTAACGAAGGGGTCAACATCATATAGAGCTTTACTCTCTAAGAACAAGAAGCTGGATGCCTTAGCTGAAGATGAATTATGGTGACTTGACACAGGTGACATATTGGCTTCATACATTATTTCACATACAATAGTCCATTTCGAGCTTTACCAGGATACTCTCAGGAAGTTCTCTCCATTATGAACTGACTTTTATCCATCTCTTAACTATGGGAGGAGACCTGCACAAACACTAAATTTATAGGGCTATAAAGTTAACCTGGGAACAGTTTGCCGAGCTCCAGTCCTCCCTTTAAGAAAATTGCATTCTAGTTAGTTATTATTCTGTTAATAAGGTTGAAGGGGTGTGCCAGCATTCTTACAGAGTAATGTCACTGTCAGCTTTGTTGTACAGTGTGATTCTTTTTTTAAACCCTGGGAAAGTTCTACCCATAAATATTAATATGCAGTTACTGAATTTATTGTTGCCATGATACTTTATTATAGTCCCCTGTATTACAACAGAAGATTTTATTAATTTATTTTCACTGATAAGAAGGCCATGGTTGTATTGTATGTTGTCCATGTTTGTAGGTGAAGTTCAAAAAGGTTTCAAGTGTATAAGCTGTTTATAACTATTTAAGTTTACAATTAAATTAATATCAACCAACTGATGAGCTTTTCTGAGGTTTTTTGACAGCTCATTCTGGACTTACCCAATACAGTGTTTTATGTCTGGGTTACAGCACATTTCACAATATTTCCCAAAGGTGTTATCTACAGAGTAATGCAGTGTTTTAGTTCACGTACAACACAGGCTTAGTAGTTGAATTTATTCAGCTGTGTCTTATGAGGTTTATTTACCTCAGTCCTGCTAATAGAGTGCACTCGCTGTGTCTGTCTGAATATGCTGACTCTCTCACATACCAGCTCTGGAGGTTTTAGGACTGAAAGCAGACCTTCAACCAACTGTGTCCCTATAGAGGGAAAACACACCAGTGACAGAAAGAAGTAGCAAGTGGGAAAGCAAATGACAAAAAGTAAGAGGAGGGCAGTGAGAAAAAGGAGGGGAGAGAGACAGAGAGGGGAGCAGAAAGAGAAACAAGTGCCCGCTCAACCCAGGAATGTCTGGAAATGTAATTCCTATTTCTATAGAAGCACCTCTTTGATCTTATGAGAGGGAGAGATCGCAGACAGTTTTGCTGTCATCACTTTCACTTGTACTCTGGCTGAATTATTTATGAAAGACCTGAATAGAGGGTATGTGATGGGTAAAAGGCTTTTTACCAACAATACTAAAAGCAAAAAGGCCTTCAAATGGGCAAAAAATGTCACATCAACCTTAGATCATGTCAAAGGGTGTGAACCCAGGTACAAAGACCCAGTTAAGTTGAGGTAATGTTTAGATAGGCTGCAAGAGAATCTGTCCATGTCTGTCCAAGGATAGCATTTCAGCCACTCTGCACACAAATAACACTGGCTACCTCCAAACTTCAAGCAACAGGAAAGCCTCTCAGAAATTAATGTTACTGTTATTGTATTCTTTCCTTATGACTGAGAAGGTGGCTGGATTTACAGAAAAGGTACACACTTTATTATACAGGGAGTGCAGAGACTATTTTCCAATTTTATATTTTAAAAGCTTTTTCATTGATGCAGTTTGGAATATATGCACATAGAGTACATAAATAAAAATAAGAGACATGCATGCTAAAATCTGAACAGTGGTGCTGCTATGGTCAGAGCCATCCAGGCTAATAAGCTGGGTCCAGAAGGAACTCAACCTGGCCTCAAACAAAAGAGCCAAGCTATTTATCAAGCAGCAGATGCTGATTCCCTAAATAGCCTGGCACAGAAACTGCTCCAAACTAGGCCATTATTGCAGAAAAAAGATACCACAACTGGATTTATGATTGGAATTTTCATACGTCTCATTTCTCACCACTGTTGTCTTTGCTAATTCGTCCTCGCCTTCTTTTCATTTTCTTGTCTTTACTTCAAAATGTTTCAGAAAATAAAAGCCTCTGGGTATTAAATTCGACTTATTTGGACAATATTATTTCTGTATTGGAGGTCATTTATGAAAGAAATTTTCCCTGCTTTATTTATATTTATACTAAAGATATTCAGGGCCCTGATATCTCTGGCTTCAATTAAGGAAACAAAATAGACCCCACCAGCTTTGGACTGGGGCCACAAATATGTTACACATCTATTCTCTCTTTCTTGTTTTTCTGCCATGGTGAAAAGAAAATAGTGGTGAACTTTCCCTGAACCAGACTTCCTTTAATGGCCCGGCCGTGTGTTGACCCAGCAGAGTCGGCTGGAATCTGATACTATCCAACACACTACGCTGCACAGGCAATCAGATTACACGGGGCCCAACAATACACTCCACACGAGTCCAATTTCAGTGCTACAATGAAATAAAAGCACAATAATTAAATTCGCGTTCTCACCTCATTTACAGGAAGCCAACATGAGGTGATAGGTATAATAATAAGTATATCACATGAGACATCAGCATGGTTTTTGATCTCATGGCAAAATTCTGACATCTCACTATCAGACGCTTTTCTGTCGACGGAAGCAGTGACTCAGATCTTATTACCCAGAACGCCGTTAATGCAGTGATTATGATCTGTTATAAATCAATTGAAACCACAAATGTAATGTTTAGCCCAAGTGAGCGCACTCCCTTAGTGGATTTAGTTACACACAAAAATCATCTGCTCCTCCCATCTTTAGATATCTTTAGGAATTCAACCTGATTATGTCAATAGTGACTCCGGTTTGCAGAGAAAGAGTATAATATTATTTCCTGGTGGTTATGATTGAGCCATTAACCTTTTATCTCAGTCTTTTGTTTGACGTTTCTAAAGGTACGGATGAAGATATTTATTCCATTTCCGCTCAGTCGGCCAAAACAAGCGAGTGAATCATTCCGTCCAGGGCCTGTGTAAACAAAAAGCCTCTCCAGGTCTGTGCCAATCAGGCCTTATAAAATATTAACCCAATGTCATTGCCCTTTTAAAATCTCTCACCTAGAATTCCCTAATTGTTCCTTTTCTTTATCTCTCCAGTGCAGAGAGTAAATAAATTAACAAAATAGCTTTTATCGCCCTGAGTAACCTTTTAACTGAAGGATTATCTGGGGTTTATTTTTCATTTCTTTCACAGCGATAGCAGAGCATGCCCCATTGATTGGTTTGCTGGGGTGGTGACCAGCCATGAAAACAAGGTCTTATTGATAAAACAAAGCAGCTTCTTACCTTTTAAGTACCAGGTCAGGCAGAAATTCAGAGGTCTCAAACCATCAGGGGTTTGAATATGCTGAGTTTATAGTTTATTTATTTTTGTTGTTGTTGTTTTGTTCAGTCAAACTGTTTAACAATATGCATGTAACTCCCTTGAGAGGTTAACATTGCTGTGCTGTCTTACTGCCAATTTAAAAATCCCTACAAATAAGATAACTACTTTGTCTACAAAGAAAAACTAAAATATTTTTAAAATGTGACATTAACGCTACAACATGATAACAATAAATTATCAGTTCACATGAATGTAATTTTATGTCTCTGGTTCACTACTTGATCAGCCGCCTAAAACTCTGCTATAGAGGATACAACGTTAGCAAACAAAGAAGAACAGATAAAATGCAAACTATTAGATGAGGAACCAAGAAGTATTTTATTAATTAGCTGCATGTTTCCTTTTGAAGCGAATGTGTTTTTACATTAATACAAATACATTTGTGGCTAACAAATGTTTTGTCAAGTTATTTTTGCGTTTGAATATGTCAATGGGTTTAAATATGTTATTATAATTAATATATATTAAAAAAGATTTTTGATGATAACTACCTATCTCTTATGGCTCTAAATAATAGTATCAAATAATCATTATAATAATTTGATGAACCAAAACCACCGAAAATGACAGAAATACATGTTGCCTTCAACGTAAAGGAAGAAAAAATGATTTATATTTTGTGCTGACCTTGGCAGTCTATTGGTTGTGATGATCATAATCTCAGAGTCATAGTGTGATACATGGGAATGTATTCACTCATCCATCTTTTTCATGCATCCATCTATCCTCACCCTCATCTTGTATCTGTATTTGCATTGAACCTATTCTTGGATTATCTCAATCAGCTTCCCCTTGCACCTGTCAAACACCGCCTCGCACAGGTAGCCACATTGCGCTTATCTGATCTAGATAGCTGGATTACAGTGAGTTTGTGAGTATGAAGAGAGAAGGAAAAAAAAACACATTTATTTATTACGGGAAGGAACAGCTGCATCCGCCCACAAAGTGTGAACCTTTGTTACAGAACAATATATCACAGATCAAATGGTGTGAAATCAAAGGCCAGAAAGAGTTAGCATCAATCCTACTAAAACCCCTTTTAAAGTGCTGTCTGTACCCTGATCCCTGTGTGGACTAATGTGCATGGTTGAGATCAGTACTAGTTGGGAGAGTGGGTGCCTTTGCAGTGACTATGTCTGAGTTCAGGCCTGATTAGAACCACACTGGGTGAGAACATCACAGCATCTGATGGGGGAAAAACTTGGAGCCGGTCACGCTCCTTCCTCTGTCCTCAAGCCACAGCCTGGATTTAGGAGAAAACCGCTGTTACAGTAGCTACAGAGAGCTTACTCTTGTAATCACATTCTATTAGAGCAGTTTGAAGCTCCTCAGCTGTGAAATAGAATCTAAAAAAGATCTAAAACATGATAAATTGCTGATTATTCCCATGCATCATTAATGTTAAAAGCTGATTTCATAATTGTATATCCCATAACTACAGAGACTAAGATTGTTTAGTATCACATCAACAGACTCTGATAATGAGTAAGCAGACTTCCTACATCACGGGAGCTGATGAGGAAACCCTAATTGGTTGACTTTTCCATGCCTAATGGATGATTCTCTTAATTAAAAAGATACTGTACCAAATGTTAGAAATCAGATAGCGCTTAAAGTAAATGCAGTTAATCAAATGTATGAGAATGAGCAGTTCCAGGAAAGCCTAAATGAGATTGGTAGATATGATTTTGCTCCAATATTTATTAATTGCAAGTGCCTTTGGTTAACAAAACAGAACAGGTCTTATCTTCAAACTGCGAGGAAATTTCATCTAACCACTCTCACTGATCTCTCTTTTTCATGAACTGCGATGCATATGAAACAAGTCTTCAAAACAAGGCTTTAAAAACTTACCCAGTCAGGGTGCCTTTGAGGATATTTAATTAAAATCTAATCCTGCATTCATTAAGGCTCACATAAATTAAGCTGTCATTCATAAGATTTATGGATTCTCATTTGCATATTGCATACAATTCATCAATTACTCAAGTATGAAAGGAGCGCATTTCCCTTGGAGCTGCCTGCTAGCCTGCCAACATTTGAAATGAGAGAAAGAGCACGACTGTCAGGCATTCACTGCAAACTTTTCCCCACAATGTCTGTGCACTGATTAATCTCATTTTCTAGGCATCCCTTACAAGATTGTACACAGTCCAGCTGCACTTTTCAATTATTTCTCCTGTCCTCTCAACCAACTTTGAAAGCGGGATGGACTAAATGTGGACTGGGGGCTACTTTAGTCTTTATGTATATAACATGTCTTTTTGCCAGGGTAATCATAAATTAGAGAGAGGGGTTTTGAAAATCCTAATGGAAAGGAAATGTAGTAATTTCATTGCAAATCCCATCAGGCAAATATTCTGCATGCTATAAAAGCATATTTCCTGTCACATTTAGAGAGGAATACATCCAGCAGGCATTCTGACAGAGGGAGAAAAAAAGATAGAGGGGAGAGTGGATGGATGAGAGAGTGGCAGACAGAAAACAAAAGAGAGGGGGCAGAATCTTAGTGCTAAACACATAAAAACTCCCTTTTTGGACGAAGGACTATGGGAAAAACAGTATGGAGTAAGTGCTTAAACCAAGCAGAGCGTGAATGCATCTAAGATAAAAGGTCAGGCAAAAACAAACAGACCACTTGCGAGGACGAATGGAATTAATTGACTCATTAATATGCATGGCTAATAAAGCTCAAAATCCTAAGACAAAAATCATTGTCAACCATTCCCTTTTAATGGCTCTTATTTTCAGCTTGAGAAGAGCTAGTCTACAGGGTGTATCAATCTTAGGAGGGGTGGGGTTCTTCCACCAAACAGACTTGGGGTAACCTCGGTGTTGTATGCTCATGTCCTCCCTAGCAGACAAAGGCAGAGTTGTTCTGGTGGAGGGATTAATTGAGAATTAATCCCAGTTTCTGGCAGTGGAACAGACTGGCAGTTAGAAGTGAAAGTCATCCTGAAGGGTAGTTAATTGGTTCCCCATAGCAAAAGCTTTGGAGAACAGAAATCAAGCTGCATTTTCATTAATCCTCCCCATTGTTTTGTGAAATTGTTGTGGAGAGTGACTTCAGATAGAGTCAATAGTTAAGGCTTTTAATTTGCTTTTAATTCTGCCAGTGGGGTGACAATTAACAAACCCCAAAGAACAATAGCTGTGAAAATTATGCGTTCGATTGACTCTAAATGACTCTGAAATCAAAAACCGATAAGCAATTAATATACTGTACTCTACAAATGCTAAGTACCTCCAACATGCTTGATGCGCTCCATCTCGCTGTGTCTCCCTCCATCTCTCTCACTCTCCCTCTCTCTATATATATATCACTCTCTCACCACTAAAGCTTTTGAACTTTGGGAATAGCACCACCAGATTGTCGGATGTGATTAATTTCAGGTCTGAATGGACACAACAGACAGAAAGGGTGATGTAATCATAACATGAGGAGACACTGTGACTAACAGCAGAGTTGGAGGAGCAAGAGCAAGCAGAGAAAAAGAGAAGAGAGACAGCACCGACTCACAAACACACTTCAAGTTCAAGCTAAACAGGAAGACCGTGGTGATTAGCATTAATTGCACTGAGGATTGGAATCCTGTGTGAAACATTAAACAAAAATTATCTACTGTTTATTCACTTTTTTTGTGATTTTCTTTTTTTCAATAATTAATGAAAAGTAAATACTTGGTGGAGTCCAAAATGATCTGGGGAGGAAAAGATATGTTTACATAATCAGGAAAAATGTTCCTGTCTTCTCTCTCCCTCTCTCTGTATACATGGAAAGGTTAGGGCTGGGGCCTGTTTCTCACTGTTTCCCCATCAGAAGTAACAGTGTCTGTTCCCTTGAGTGTCGACTGCTGTGAGAGTGTTTGCATATTTAGATACAAGCAGCCCTGTTTATGCAGCCCCACTCTCGGCTGCTCAAGTTCACTCCAACACAAGCCCTGATCAATTTGGCCAGCTGTGCTTTAAATGCTGTTTACAACAATAACATTGCCGCTAACAGAGCAAAGCTTAGCGTGCAAGCACACGCACTTCCCAGATAGAGAAATAGAGAGTGGGAGAGAGAGCGAGAGAATGAGAGGGAGGGAGAGGGAGAGAGAGCGGGAGGGAGAACTTCAGAGGGAGCCCCCAGTCTGAACATTCCCAGACGAGCATTTGTACTGAGTTAAAGACGAATCAAAGCCCGACTCCTCTGCAAGACACGGAAGAATTGGATTCCATCTGTGTACATCTCTGTGATCCTTCCGGAAGAATCTCTGACTGCAAGCAAAGAGAGGAAATAACAAGAACTCAAACTAAAGTTCCACCATATTGAGTGGGCCAAATTGAAGGTGGCACGTACTAGTTACAGGCTTTATTCCTGATGAGTGACTGGCATTGAACACGAAATATAATGTCAAGCTCACTAAAATCCCCACATACAACACATGACAACTGCTTCTGACAAGCTGCCATGCATTTCACAAATAACTCTGTTTGGGTGAGACAGTACATTCCTCGAGACTTCAGATGTCTCTTAAAAGCTTCATAAGAGGTAGAAAAACTCCATTTAAGCCTGCCAAGAGAGCAAATAGGCCTACTCAGCAGATAGCAGTGAAGCTGCTGGTGTCCTCTCCGTTGATGATATAATTCTTAATGTACAACCTGACTAGACATAAATCTTACCCAAGCATCACCTCACCTGAATTCTTTTCTCTCTCTTTTTTTTCTCTCTCTCTCATGATGAATTGTTTGCTACATCTCGGAGACTAAAACCCTTCAACCTCTTCAAACCCGGGTTTCTAATAACGCGTAGGTGCTGGGGAGAGGTGACAGCATGATGAATATCACAACAGACAGCTCCAATATGGGACAATTTTACCAGATCGATATCTCACTGCAATATCAGAGAAAAGGAGCTGATATTAGTCTACACAGTGTATTACAGATGGGGTACATTTCTTCTCTCTGCACTCCCAGTGAACCTAGGCTATATTTCATCCATGTCGGCAATGGTTTACACACTCACAAATGCTCTGGAAACTAATCATAGCATAGTAGCCACGCCAGATGCATCTGCTTAAAATTATCCATATGTGTGACGCGTCCATAACCCCTTGTTCAACACGGCGATGGACTTGCAAATAAACTGTGAATCACATTAGAGGATGTTACAGACCATTATTCCTAGTGAGAACAAATGTTTTGTCACATTCTAATAGAGAGATCTCAGGCATCATGTGGGAGACGCGGCTTTCTGAGGCAAAAAGGTTTTCCCACAGTAAACGTGGCATTGAGCAAAACGCTGCAATAAACAAGAAAATACATTTGATGTAAATATCATAACATTATTCAATTTAATACAAGGAAAAAAAGAAAGTTTGGATAAAAAAACGTCATCACATAAGATATTCTAAAACATTTCTTCTATAGTTTTAGGTGTGATTTACTTTGTTCTTAATAAATCTTTTTTAATCAAACAGTCCATAATGCATGTGTGTAAGAGTGTGTCTATAGAGCTCTGAGTTTAATTTGCAGTAAATTATTGTTTAGGGGATTCATCATAGTACAAACATTTGTTAAGCCCTAGATGAATAAATCAATCACAAACACTCTCTGACAAATTAACTGACACAGTTCTCATTGTCAGGCTCCATGCTAAACACTGTGGTCAAGTAATGTGTGCCTGAAAAAATAAAATGAGACACCTTTTGCTTCCAAGGGAGACAGATGCATATAGGGAGAGAGAAGCAATGACAGTGAAACTGAAGTAGGGAGTTCAGACGTTGCTAACGCTTAATATCTTCCCTCTCCAGGGGGCCAGCACTGAGGGCCCCTCTGCTGTCAGCTGCAATAGGACCAGCCTTTTTGTGAGTGCCCAAGGTTCGTTAAGGGCTATTAATGGAACACAGTATCCCTTGTGCAGAGAACTTGTCAGTGTTTCATTAGAGACTGATAAACATATAATACATAAGTGTCAAACACAGTGTGTGTGCACTGTGAAGCAATGGCACGAGGGGAAAATGATTTTGGGATTGTGGTGCAACACTCATTCCCATGCTCTGTACTGACAATATAAATAATTTCATAAAGAGGGAGGAGTGCCGAGGACACATCAGGACCTATGGAGCACGCTTTGCCATCACACAAAGAAAGTATGGCTGGGGAGCATCATTGCAAACATTAGATTGTATTATACTCTTGAATGGTGATCTAAGTGAAAAAAAGTATGCTTGGGTCGATATCTAGCTGAGATAAGACAAGCTGGCATATCTCTGTTGTTCTCTTCTACCAGCCTGGGTCCAAAAGTACAAGAAAAAGAAATACATCATATTCAATTAAAGTTCTTTTTTCACCACTACTGAACAAATCAGCCCACAGCTGGGACTCTGGGTCTGGTTCACAAAGTCCTTTTGATCATTTTGTGGCAGTAAGAGAGTTTGGAGTCCCATGGAGTATGGGACCAAGCTGATCTTATTATGATAATTGGAATACATCAACTTCAGATAGCACTAATGGAATGAGATTTCAGTGATCAAGAGCACATATTCGACTGTGTGGCAAGTTCACTTTTTCAGAAGGAGGCATTATGCAATTCTCCGGTTGTGTTCCCAGTAGGCAGCTACTAAGACTGCCAGCACAACCTAGAGTATGCTTTTAGCTTTGGTGTTGGGAGTGATGATACACTCTGTGACGTTTAGCGCTGAAGAGAAGTGTTACTGTGGTGAAGTTACATCTATTTCCCCATGAGTGAGTAATTGGTTACCATGACCATTAATCAGTTAATCTTCTCTTTTTACCCTTTCTCTTCAACAGAGAAATATCAGAGGTTCAATAATTAAAAACGTGTCAGGTGAAAGTCCAACGCGCTTCCTAGCACTGTATGTTCTCACATTCCCTGCTTTGTTCATCTTATTAACCTCCTCTCCGCTCGCCGCGTCTTTAAATGAAATCTTTAGCCCCTTACATGTGAAATTAAAACTGCCCTCCCTTGAGCGCTTTTAATTATTCTTCTTCAGGAGAAACTTCCACTTCCACTTTTGTCAGGGCAGTCTTCTTTCTTCCAAGCCGCCCTTTCCTCACTCCCACTCTGCCCAGGTCTGTCATGCTTCACTCCTCCCTCCAGCCCGTTGCTCCCCCTTTTTTTCTTTTTCTCTTCTTCTGCAGGTCTGTTTAATTCTCACCTTGCTCTGCCCTTGTCATCAAGCCGTTGAAGCACAAAGCCAGGAGCAAGGGAGTGTTTACTCATTTCCCCACTACATTACCCCTCCTATTAATCACTGCATGGAAACTTCTGGACACTGAAACATCTCTGCAGTCACTGCCCCAGCTGCCCTCTATGCTAACAGGGCCAGCTTTAAATAACAGGCATTCTGAAAATTTTCTTCCACCACAAACACCAACTATTTAAATAAACTTCTGTAAGTCAATTACATTGAAGGGTTCAATAAGTCAAATAGTTTAAAAAATCTTTTATTTTGAATGCCTCAAATTATGCCTTCATGGAAACCAAACATAATGATGACTGTTGATAGCGCAAAGTTGAAGTAAACATGAGGCAGTTCACATTGGAATGCATGATACACAATATGCACACTGATGGGCAGAGGTTAGTGTCTCTAATTAATCAAATTTAATTGCATGTAAATTGTATTTTAAATGCAGATGAGGAAAAAATAAAAAGCTGTTTTTGAGGAGGAGAATGCACCCTCTTGCTCCTCTTCAGTTGTTCTATTTGCTGGGATCAGAGAGTAGGAAAATTAACAGTTTCAAAGTAAGCTATGTCTCTAGCTGCTGTTTAATATCAGGGTTTCTATAAAGAAATATATCCTTGAAACACAAGCAAAATAACTGAAATTATTATTATATTAAAAACAAATATATATATATATATATAT
>OMLM01007616.1:19289-34810 GCA_900302695.1 Helostoma temminkii | reverse complement strand
ACAACAAAAGTCATCTCAAGGCACTTTACAATGTAAGGTCTTAAACCTTACATTGTAAAGTGCCTTGAGATGACTTTTGTTGTGATTTGGCGCTATATAAATAAAGTTGAATTGAATTGAATTGAATGCATGTTATAATAAGCATTATAGATATTTCTGACCCAAAGCATACAACAAGCATACAACAAAGGTGCTGGAGCACCTTTAGGTTGACAGTGCTTCAGTGGCTCAACCAAACCCTAGACTTAAACAACAAAGAACACTTGTGGAGAGGCCTAAAGATGACAGTGCAGACTTCCCATCTAATCTGATGGAGCTTGATCTGTCAAACATATTGTGTATGAGAGGAAAACTTCCAGGCATGCAAATGCTCACCATTCCATCAGGGGACCTGAAAACAGGACAGTTTGCATAAACAAGGATAAGGACAAACATACACACATAGCAGAGGAAGAGAGAGACAAGAGAAGAGGCTGAAACTTGACAAAAAACAAATCTAGCTCCAAAACATCTGGATTTAGGCACCAACAGCTAGTATCAGGGTGGCAGATGGTCAAGCACATAGAAACCTGGCTAACCAGTATAATAGCTGAGGTAATCAATGAATAACAATGAGCTAAAAGTTAAAGCAAAAAATATAAGTTTTATGTTTTAATTTGAAAGCCTCCTTAGAAACAGGCTGTTAGAACCAGCTGATACTAGGCAGAGGATGAAAAAGCTGCAATCGGCTGACTTCTTTTTAACTCTGAGGACAGACAGGAGGCTGTCATGGGTTGTGTATTTTAACACCGGGCAGATAGGACCTGATAGCCAGGCGGACTGGCTTTAATTGATGCAAACAGGCTTACATGCAGTCCAGACGAACAACACTGGGCGGGAGCAGCAGGCTGGATGGGGAGTGGAAGTCCAAACAAGCTTAAAGCTTAAGCACAAGGAGCAAACATTAGAATTTTCTTCCCATCAGGAGCCTCTGTAGTATAAGAGATAGCTAATAGATGGCTGGATTGATAATCTCACTTAGGACCACAACATACCAAGCCAATACCAATGATGGACAGTCAGTGTGTATCTGATGGCCTAGTTTTTCTGCATGCTGAACTGGTGGCAGACCTGTCAGTGAGAGAGCCCACTTTGATTGGCTGTTCAGCTTAGAGCATCACTGCACCAGAAGAGAAATCGACCCCCGGGACCAGTAACTACTTCTTATCAGACCTATTGTCAATTAAAAGTAGCTATAAAACATCCAGTAATCAAACGCGGCCGAGCTTTGTTTTGTTTGTAACTGCAGTCCCAAGTCTTCTTGTGCTTTGTCTTTTTGAAAGATTAATACAGACTACTGCCACCTGCTGGTGTACAGAGTTGTTTCATAATGCTTAGACAAAGGAGACGTGAGGCAGAAGTCGGTCTAACTTGCCTCTATGTCTTTTTTGTTGGCTTGAATTATCATGACTGTTTAAAGGCACAGCATAATCATTATGTAGGTGCTTGCACAATGCAATGAAATAACTGAAACTGGCTGGTTCACTAGCCAGACCCACTTTTCAAGAGTGACCTATACAAAATCAAAAATATACACAGCAGACTGTAGGTGCTGGTCATGACAACATCTCAAAAATATGAAAAAGCATACTGTGACCAACATTTCAACCACAGTTGGTTTTCATCAAGGAAAAACCACACCTTTCACACCTCTCTAGCTTTAACAAGCCCCGTTCACATACTCAGGTGCCTGAGGTGGCTGAGCAGTGGCTGAGCAGCGGCAAAGCCGTGCGATTTCAGGAGTGTCCCATGTGATGTAAAATTTTTCAGATTATTTTGGGATAAAGTGAACAGAAATAGCGGGTTACCTAGTATATTATATAACACATGTTTTACTTTTAACACCAAGTATCTAATTCAATAACCAAACAAATACCTTTTTGTTCATTACATAACATAATTTATAGAACAATTGTTTGTGAAAGTTCTGCTACTTGGCATTGTTAACCATGCAATTTAATCAATGCAGGCTGTGGAGACTTTTATTTTGAAGACAAGAAATACATCACTTATGTGCTTATTCTGTTTTTATGTATTATACTCAAATCAACTGATGTTGTTTCTCACATAGTGAAATCTGACAACAAGGATAAGCAGGAGAAGACAGATGTGTTTGGTAAGACAGAGAAGATTGACACCTTTGATAAGAAGGAGAAAGATGTGCAGCAGAAGAAAGACACTGGCCCAGACATGAACCAGAAGTCTGAGAAAATTTTAAAGGATGATGAAAAGATGGAGAAGATGAATGCAGAGAAAAACAACAAGACCAATGAGAAGGTAGAGAAGGTGGACAAGCCAGAGAAGACCAACAAAGATGAGAAGAAGGAAGAGGAGAAGAAGATGGCTGAGAAGAAGGAGGAGAAAGGAGGGAAAGGCACTGCCAAGTCTCCAACAAGCAACAGTGGCAAGACCCTGCCCAGTCCTGACAGCAAGAGCAAGGTGAGTCACACACACGTAGACCACTCTTACATACTGCTGTCAACACTCATTTGCTGCACACAGAATCACATCAGACTGGTTGGTGGGGTGTCAGATGTGTAGATTCCTAACTTTGATGCATCATGTCAGTGAATCCTAATTTCTTCATGAGAGAAACATGATTTGCAGACAGGTATGAGTCATGTTGTCTGCTTGCTACCATGTCAGTCCTCACCTTGTGTTTTTGCTGATCCACAGTGTTTGTGTGTGAATGTGATGAATATCTGATGTTTGAGTCACTTTTATGCTGTTGCTCATGGCATTACATTCAAGGCCTGTGACTTTTGTTTTAATAAATACTGCATCTGTAATCTCAAAGGCTGTTGCCACTAACATCCATTAGAAGCAGTCTGCAAAAAATCCAGGCTCAAGTTGACTCCTAATTACAAAGAGTCAGCTTTACCAAGTCAATAGATTTTTTGCCAAAGTTATTATAGTCTTAATTAAGGTATTTTGGGATGTTTTTGCTTCAATAATAAGATTTTAGTGCTTATTATTGTACTTATACTGCAGTGGACTTCACTGAGAGCAAGGATATATATATGGAGCTTTCACTCTTTTTGGAAGAGTTTCCACATAATTTAAAGTGTTTCTGTCGAAATTTGTGCCCATTCATTCTGTAGAGCAGTTACAGTTAGGTATAGAAATATTTGGAAAGTGACAGAGTTTTTATAATGTTGGCACTTGGCAGCTGTTTGACTGGAGTTACGAATATGAAATTCAAGGAGATACCATTGAAGTAAATCTCAATGAATGAATGGGCACAAAAGAAGAGAGAATACTTCTGGACCTAACTGTATGAGGTCAGGAACTGATGTTTGATGAGAAGGCCTGACTCGCAATCTCCCTTCCAGCTCATCCAAAAGTTGTTTGATGGGGATGGAGTCAGGGCTCTGTATGGGCCAGTCAAGTTCTTCCACACCATCAAAACCATGTCTTGATAGTCCTTGTTTTGTGCACTGGAACACTGTCATGTTAAAATAGAAAAGGACCTTGCCCAAACATCACTGTCCAAAATGTCTTGTTGTGCTAAAGCATTGAGGATCGACCTTCACTGGAGATATAGGGAGTCTATCCCAACACCTGCGAAACAGCCTCATACCATTATCCTTCCAGGAGTGGCCATATACTTTTGTCCATATAGTGGATCTGACTTTGCTCAAGTTAAACAGTAGTACTGCTGTAACTTTCCACAACCAGGCCCACTCAGCTCTCCCACCACTATCATGTGGTTATGAATTTCTGTTTGCTGTTTTATGATTATGCTTATCAGCTCTGCTGCCATATCATGCTGTCATTGCAGTTAGTGATTTCATCTGTGCTTTTTCTTTCTCTACATGTATCTCTATCTGTCCGTGCTTTTGTTCTACTGCTCCTCCTTTTTTTAACTATCATTATGGACATATACTGCCTAATCACCAGCCTGATGTGAGTTCAGCCAAACCAAACTCTGCTAAAGCCCGTCCATCCACCCTCTCCACCAATGGTGAGGCCGCCTTGGCCAAACACCCCTCCCCCACCACAGCTAATAACAAAAGCCCCGTACCCAAGGCCACCACACCCACCGCCACAAAGCGGCCACCCATGGCAACTGGCTCTGCCAAGGCTGCTAAGGCTGCCAAGGTAAGTATAATGCACATAGATAGATACAGTATGTATATTTATGTGAATGTTGGATGATATTATTAAATATATTAATAAAGACAGGCAACTTGGACAGGATCAAACAGGGTGAGGAAACAGTGAAGTTTTCAAAAACAAACCAGATCTTCAATTTAGCTGGTGTCTAAGGTAGTATAAAAGTTAACCAAAGCTTAGGATACTAACAGAGAGGTAAAGGTCAAACCAGAGGGCCTTTCAAAGCAGAGACTATATCTCAAATTCAAAGACAGTTTTGGATGTGACTTGTGTGCAGTCATACATTTGTGGGTTTAAATTGACTAAACATAATGTTAGATGTTTGCTGAATGTACCAAATAAGTTTTGTTTATTTAAAACATGTTGTCATTTTATTAAACAGATTAGCTTGGATGCTTTTGGAGATGTGAGAACCAGCTAGCAAACAAGAGCAGTCAGTTAACATTCAGCATCATCAGAAATGTGATACCTCAGCAGCCTTCATATATACATATACATGTTGCTGCATATTTTTTAACCTTGCGGTAGATTTAAGCCCTCCTTCCTCTCTCCCCTCCTGCTTTACCTAGCTGACTTCACCATTGTTTCTTGTCTTTGCTGTCATGCTTGACTTGCATGTTTGGCTGTTTATAACATAGGCAACACACATACTGTGCATGTAAATGTAGAAGTCAGCACCTGTTCCTCACAGTTTATCTCTCCTGTATTTGATTTGACAGACTCCAGAAAATGGTGCGGCTGAGAAACATCCACCTGTACCGAAGGCTGCGGCCACAGCTCGTGTAGCTGCTAATAAGAATGTTTCCTCTGTGACTGCTGCAAGCAAACCTGCTGGTATGTGCTCCAACATACACACAATCGCTGCTCATAGAGTCACATATCCAGTGTCCGTCCACCGTCCTTACCTGACTAGTACAGACCGAATCTCCATTCTGCTTTGACTGGGGCATAGTGTTTCCAGTGCAACATGGCCTCTACAGCAGGACGTGAACTCAGCTGGAAAAATGACTCAGAATGTAGACTGGCATCGCTCCAGGCAGCAGACTAACTCAATTGCTACCATATGTTGCATTTTACCGCACTCAAGAGTTGTCTACTGAAGACACCAGACTGGTATTTTTATCTGCATATCACAAACAGTGTCTCACTTCTCTAAGTGGTGAAGCTGTGACTCAGTCAGGCGTTCTGCTTTTTTGTGCATGTCAACTCAGCACCCTCAGAGAATGTGATGCACCCAGTTCACAGTGATGGGTGTTATGTACCTCAAGGTGCATATTTCATTTTAGTTAACATGGGCAAACTGAGTGCCAGTAGCAGCATTTTATGTGGACTCCATAATGTACCTGCAGGACTACATCCACCATGGCTTTATCCATGTGATGGACATGCTGTCACACCTATAAATGTTGAAATGCCGCTTTAGTGGTTTGACAAACATCAAAACTTATAATATATCTCATTTAATCATGTGAACCATCAAAATAATGATGCTAAAGTGCTGTTATCATTCTAAATGAAAAATTATGAAAAATGTCCTGACTTACACTGTGTAAAAAGATCACATAGGGAATTATTCATCCAGCTGCATAACACTAACTATGATTGTAGTCAAGTAAGGGAATACCTCCGCTTCCTGGGAAGACAAGGTCAATTGGAACTACAATTAATATTAGTGTTAACTAATCAGCCGCACAGTTCAAATTTGTGTTTGGAGATGATTTTCAAGACATAAAACTGTTGAACAGTTGACCGTTGACAGAAGATGCATAGTAGCCAAGCATGGGGACAGTGGGTGTCAGTGGGTGGCAGACAGGCATACGTTTGAAAGTTGTAATAAAAAAAAAAGCTATTTATGCAAAAGTTCCATGACTTCTAATATTGTTTTTAGGGGTAAACATTTGCCACTGTACTTATACTACTTCTGTGTCATAGTTAAACAAACAACCATGTGCTAAGAGTGTTGAAGAATGTTCAAAGGCTGATTAGTATTGTGTGCTGTCCTTACTACACAGCTAGCAAGAATGACAAGGCTGAGAACAAGACAGGAGAAGCCAAGAAACCCAAGACCACAGGTAACAAACAAAACAACAGAAACAGGCGTTACTGTGACATATTTTCATTTAAGCTTTCAGAGCGCACAAAAATAATCAACATTTTGTTTCTACAACTTTTCTCTTTATCCTGTAGCTCGTCCTCGCCCAGTCTCTAGCACCGCTCCTGCTACTCCAGCTGCCTCCACTAACGGTGAAGGTGCTACCACTCACCGACGCCGGGTCATCACCAAACCCCCCGTACCCAAGCAGACCCCGCTGGAAAAGAAGCCGGCGGCTCCACGTGCTCCTCGAACCCCTCGACCTATCAATGCCCCAACCCCGGACCTTAAGAACGTCCGTTCCAAGATTGGATCCATTGACAACATCAAGTATCAGCCTGGAGGAGGAAAGGTAGGACAAACAAGACATCACAAGAGACATCTATGATTAAAGCATTTTATCTGTCAAGATTCCTGAGATACTGCAGAATGATGTTTCTGTATCAACAAATTATTTGGCAATGTTGTAATTCAATGTGAGTGAGTGCTGCACATCGCAGGTACATGTTTACACTGAAGGTTTCTTCTACTCTGGGACCATCACAATAAATAAAAAACAATCTGCCCTTGAAAGGTTAACACTGTTTTAAATCTCATTTTTTTCTAGGAAAATGTACATTAATTACAGTGGTTTGCTGCATGAAAGGCTATCATGACATAAATGCCATTTCAGACATCTCACTATGGAAGAAATCCCTAAATTAAAACAAAAATATGTATGTCTGCAGATTTGTAAAGCCAGTAGAGATTCTTACAGTGCATAGGTGCAATATTTTATGGACACACAACACTTGCATACATTTTGGGAAAGATTGTGTTCAGTCTTAACTGGCTTAATGAAAACCTAACCTTAGTTTGAACCAAAGTGCTATGTTACCTACACCTAGCCAAACATGGGACACTCACATTAAACTCGAATCTGCAGCAATGTAATAATATTCTGTTCTGCAAAATATATCCATTCATCAAATTACGTATCAGGGGTAGAATTGCTAGCTTTGCAGCTATTAGCATCAGCTTATTATTGCCATCAGGCTAGGCACTGTAAGTTAACATTATCTTTATTCAATTTTGCATCTTGTTTTTCCTTCACTATGTCAAATTCTTTCTTTCTTTATTCATATGTGATTTCATCTAAATGCAGAAAATTCATGGCATGGTGGAAAACAAATAGCGTGAAAAACAGTGAACGTAACGTTTTAAAATAGGAATTTACTGATATGTGTGTATTGAACTTTTTGATTTGATTTAGGCATTTTAAATCTTCCATATTTTTTATCATTTAGACTTTAAGTCATCCACTCTACTCAATATCAGTTTTGGGGTGTGAAAAACACAGGGTTAGTAGACCAACATTTTGTCACATTTAATCGGTTAAGTCAGTTTGGTCAGCTAAACTTTTATTTCTAACATAGACTCAGATGCTTTCTTGAAACTGTTTTGGCTAGAGCTTATATAATAATTATAACTGCCACTAACATATATTCCATTTACATTTTTACACAGTAAATGCAGAAAATTAAAAAAAAAGAAAAAACTAATGTGAAGTGTATTTCACTTCATTTCTTATTTTGATTTGTTTTGACATTTTAGATCTTCCATGGTAGGTTTTAATTCATGAAGTACAGATCCTCATACAGCCTGTTCAGTCTGATCACTGCATGCTCTGCTACAGAGCCTGGACTGAATACACTGGATTCAGTCACTGCAGCACCCTACTGTCAGCTTCTTATGCTTATTTATTTGCTATGTAAAGCAACACAGTGTGTTGCAGCTTAGACATAGTAGGGGACGGCACTGGGATAGATGGAGAGGGGAGGAAGACTGTACTTAAATTAGCAGGTGTAATGTGCAAGAGAAGGAACATGACACCTTAGCAACCTTTTCAGCATTGAAATGGTTATAATGCACATGCTCTGCATCTTATCTGACAAATGCAGGGCTATCCCACACCACACACAATCCAATCCCACATAACTCAGAGACACCTCAGCACTTCAGACAGATTTTTTACAGGGCAGGTTTACAGCCTCTATGTTTCTCTATTTGTATCATACATCTACCTTTTAACCCATCATCCTTCTTTTAGTTTCTACCATCACTTCTCTGTCAGTTCAGTTCAACACAGTGTTGTCCTTATAAGTCCCTGCCTAATGCTGCAAAGCAACTTTGTTTTCACATTCCTCACCATCCTGAAACCTGTCTGACAGCATCTCACAATCACTTGCCACCTGCTATATCACACACAGTGGCAGTTCAGAAACAAGGAACATTGTTTCTGTGCATGAAAGCTATTTTTTCCCCAAAGTGACAAAGTTGGACAGTATGTTGTGCACCGACATTCCTCAGATACCTGGTTATACTGTCTGTGTCCCTTCAGCGTTTGTAACCGTGTGAATCACAAATAACATTTACCCTGTCATTTGATGTGTCGCGCCATCTTCTTCCTTTCCGCTCTTTCCATTTCTGTTCACTGTTCATCACGGAGCTACAGATTATTAGAGAAAGTGTCCATATTCTTTACTTTACTTTACTTACTTACTGTATTTGAAATTCTTGTCAAGACAAAATAATCCAATATATCAAGTAATACTTGAATGTACTTAAATACAGCATACATCTTTAAACTAACCATCGTATCATCGTATTATTGACATGCATGCAGCTTGACACAATGTGTTTTTTCTTCACACCACCATTTTCATCCTTCTATCTGGTAGCATGTTCCCATGTGTTTGTATGTTTTCATGATATATGACAATTTATTATATTTGTACTTTATTTGTGCTGTTTTCATCTGTTCTTCTGCTTTAGTCATTTCTGCCCCTGAAATAGGTACATTTTCATTATTTTATCTTCATTTTCCTCAAACCTCTTCTGCCTGGTAGAGCAGGGTAATATAGGCAGGGTTGCATTTCAGTCATAACAAACACAGACACTAGATGCACCTATCTATTCACTGATATCGTGTTTCCTGTTCAGCCTGTATTGTGTAGACATGAAATTTAAATTACATCAGTTAGAGTTGTTGTAGCCTCTCCAGATGTTTACATTGTCTTGTACACTACAAAATAATCAACAGGAAGATGTAGGAGAGTCTGTTTTTCACGCTTTGTTCTGTGTTTTACTGTAGCATGTCTGTCCCTGCTGTGTCAACTCCTTCTTTTTCAAAGACACACTCCTACTCTTTTTATCAGTCAGTCGAAGTGAAGCCACTTTACACACAAACACATCTCCGCCTTGCATATTAAGTGGCACTGACTCATTCAGTCTGCAGTGAAACTAATATTAGTCTGTGATGTGTTTTAATATCTTCTGTTCAACAGCAGCAGTGTTGGTCTTACTTCCTATTCTCAGTGTTTAATAATTGGACATGTGATCTTGATGTCCAACAATGTGCCATTTGATCTGTATTGTTCTGCTCATGTAATTGTTTTCATGAAAAGGAGAGGGAGCTGTAAGATGCAATAAGAGCATGTGCACAAATACATGCATTAAATGACATGGAGAACACAAAGAGGGTTTGGATAAGTAGTTGTTCTGCTGTCTCATGATGCTGCCTGAAAAAGATCCCAAAGCTTGAAACATGTTTCAAGGCAGTAGCTGCCTGTCCAAACCTTCTTTGTGTCTACATGCCATTTAGTGCCTGCCATATTAAAACCTTTCATTTTTTGCATCCGACAACTCCTTTCCCATGTGTGCTTTGACTGACCTGCTTGGGAAGCCATTTTGTCCCTTTCTTGTGGATCCCTGTTTAATTATTGTCACGTTTGTTGTGTTGCATTTTAATTGGTTCCTGTCTCTAACACAGGCAAAATGTATTTTATTGGTACTAATCCACCATAATTCATTACCATGTTTTTAAATTCTTCCATCTGCTTCACTATACACTGCCAGTTAAATGGATGCCATTAACCCTTTGACAATACATCTTATTGGCGGTTAATTATCAACTCAACTGATTCTGGTTCTGAGTCATCCAGGCCATTGTTATCCCAGGGATTGTACTCAATGCCAGTTGGACTTGCTTGAAATTGCTGAAGGCATTTCATCCGTCACTTGAAAGGTTTCTCCAGTTCTAACTGACTGGTTGGTGGTCCCTCTGTGGAGTGGTTAAGATATTGCTAATGGGTCACTGAGGTCACATATGAATATGTTGTACCACTTAACCATTACACGAGTCACATGTTTCAAAGTATGAATGTCTACTAAACTGCTCAGGAATGCCAAGACTGCATTGTTAGTGGATAAGAAGTGGTGTCACCCACTCTCTTTTATGTGATTTCTGCTCCAGTTTGATGTAGACGGCCTCCTTGATTCTTCTTTCAGACCATCTGTCTTGTATGGTCAGAGTGTACATTTCTCTCTCTCACTCTCTGGTTAAAGCCTTTCTGTTCAGAGAACAAGAACCTAAAGCAAGTCCAGTTGAGTAGCACCCTTGGGATCGCAATAGAGAGCTGAAAGCTTGATGTCACATCTGAGCTAGTGACGTTAGAAATCTTAACAGGGTTTTCTTACCCAGAAGATCTGGTTTTTCTTCAGCTCTCTATTAATCGGCTCAGAATTAGATCTTACTAACGTACTATGTGGTGGTTACTGGTGTCACTATTTTCATTTACAGCTTTTAAAATCATTCCTACAGCAACACATGTGGCTTGTGGATTTGATTATAAAGTCTGGTTCAGTTTGATTCTTTTTGATTTATGCTGTTATTTTCATGCAGTCATAACGTATGCTTCCCATTTGACTGGCTGTAATAGACCACCCTTGTCAAACTGGTCCAGCTTCTAACCCACACATCCAGCTTTCCTGTGATCACCCCCATACCTATGCCCCAACTACTCTTCCACCCTGTTGTATTGTGGTCTGTGGTTGGCTGGAGGTTGTATTGACCAGGGGGTGGTTGTCTCCCCAGGTCTCCTCCACCCCGAACAACAAGGCATCAGACCCTTCCACCCCTCCCGGCAAGGCCAGAGTGAGTGTCTACCATCTACACCCTCACACACCAGTATATCCTGCCACCTTCTCTCTGCATTTAACGCATATACAGCCCATTCTACATCAAACCAGAAAACACCACCTCACTGTTCCCTGTTAACTCAACATGACCAACAGTCATGTCATTATGTCAATATGCATGTTATTACCAAACAACTGCAAGAAGCATTTCAAAAAGTATTTTCTTAAGACCACATTATTTTACAAGTAGCAATATGCAATACTGGTAATGTCAATTTCCCTGCTTTTACATGATGAGTCAATTACATTACTATTTGGGAATTGAGAGCTAAAAAACAGAACTTTTAGGGGAAGGGATATGGATATGTTTCTAAGGGCCTCATTTACTAAAATCCCAAACAGCGAGTACCAAATTGCTTGTGTAGTCTTGAAAATTATGCTTATATCTGTGAGAAAGAATTAGTGATTGACAACAGGTGCAAACATTTGAAGGGTCACATTTAAATCAGTGCTTTTCAGATACATGCAAACCATCAGTAAATCAGGCCACAGATGTCATCAGTTGCATGTGCACTGATGAAATTGGCAGGCATACAGTTTAAAGGCTGGATAAAATGAGGGAAATCCTATCAGGAGCTATCATGACCAGCACTTTTTGTGCCATGCTTTACGCGGATCATTTCCCTATACCTGTGGAGCTAACCTTGTGTGTAGTATTGTATAGTATGTGCTGCACATACAAATAATCCCTTAACACCAATTTTAAAGGTTGCCATCAGCTACAGTTCTTCTAAACAGCAAAAAAGGGAGTGGAAGAGAAAACATGTTTTCCACTATGACGTACACATGCACAGTTTCTACACGACAATCCCATCTGTGGCAAATCAGTCTTTTTTCCAGCTGTTCAATGATAAGTTAAATAAGGTGTAAGCAGGGTCAGTTCTCACTTCTTACTTTTTGTTTTATAACATTTCAAATAACTGAAGTTATTACCACTAGCTCACATACTGTGTTAACTCCTTTCATTAATTTAATGATGCAAAAGATGAAAAGAAAGCCTTATTGTTTAAAATACAGAAATAAGGTGACTTGTATTGAAAGTACTGGGAGGTAAATGATGCACACCATGTATTTTACTTGTTGGTAACTGGTTGCTAACATGACATGTGAGTGCTGCTCTACAAATTGCAGTGTCAGTGTTTGTCTTCAACATTAAAACGTATCAGACCAAAGAAGGAATACTGCTCTACAAGCTTCTAATACGCTTCTGCTTTTACTCTGAAAATACTGCATCTTGTATCTAGGTCTACCAACCTAGTGTGGAAGGGGAATAATGCAATATTATATACTGTATATTAAATTCATCCAGTTAACAAACAAAATCTCTGATGATGTGTTTTACAGCTTAGCCCTACCCCTGTTTCTGTACACAGTGTCCCTTGTAGAGTGTGTTGCTCTTTCATACTGGTATATTCAACCTAAACTCTTCCTCTCATTTTCATTGTCATTTCCATAACACTTTATCATTTACATTTAACACATTCAACTGACCTAGAAATTTCATCACTACCATCAACTAGACCTCAACTGCATCCAGTCAGACTTTCCAAAGGACACACCAGCAGAGACTGATGACCCATTTTGTTACATTTCTTCTTGTGCAAAATAAAATTGATTGAGGTAGCAACCTCCTAAGGTTGCCTCCCAATGAACATTGATTGTTGTGCAACTCAGGAATACTGATGTGATGTCATACACATCAAATTACCTCTGAAAGCCTTTTGTACCAGTTTGTGTGGTCCACTGCGCCCAGTACAGTACATTGGTATGATGACCTTACTGCAGTATGTACACGTCAGTGGTTGTGAACACTGTGTACAAAGCTGCAGAAGAGTTGGTGCATAAACAGGCACAACAAGGCATTCTGACAAAGAACTTACCTATGAAACTGTGTGTGTGTGTGTGTGTGTGTGTGTGTGTGGGTGTGTGTGTGTGTGTGTGTGTGTGTGTGTGATCCTTGGTTGGATGCTCGCAGACTTGTGGCAATTTTTAGCATCCTGCAGTCATTAAAACCAGGCATGATGAATCACAAGCTCACATTTTCTACAGGTGTATGGAAATCAATTAGGATGTTTACAGTGTGCTATTAAAGAGGGAAATAGAGAGAGGAAAACGCGTGTGTGTGTGTGTGTGTGTGTGTGTGCTCACATGTTAAATGCATTTGTGCTAACTGCTCAGTGACTCATCCTTTGCTGGTGCCACCTGCGTCATCACACCATTTCCATCGTTGAAAAAAGACTAAGAGATGGAGAGAATGGATGAAGGTGTCTTACTGAAGGGCTTGTTATAATACAACAACAAAGGCAGTGAAACCCACATCATGACTGCACAGCAAAGAGTGACACTGTGTTGATGGGATTGTTGAAGTCAGTCTTTTTGTAGAACTACAAAAACAACTGATGCACAAATGTGAGCTTGCTTAAAACAATACATTAAGTTCCAAAGAAAAAAAGTTAAATGAGCAATTAGGGGCCAAGATTCTATAGAACTGAAGTAGTGACATTTACTTAGTTAGTATTCCTGAAGGTATTTCCCACCTAGGCTAGGCACAGCTATTCCTTCAAGTGATTTAAACTGTGAATCTGCTGCTTCTGACCAGATCTACTGAACAGTGCTGAAAGCATTTGTGTCACAAATCTAATGTAATGTTAAAGGAGTTCTAGGTATTTAATCACAAATGAAACTGCTATGATGAGCCACTAGGTTTCTCTGTAGGATGTGAATGTGTTAAATCAAATGGTCATTAAGCCCTTTTCAGTAACTTTATTATCATTGATGGCTTCAATAATGTGTTAAAGCAACGATTGTGATGGAGAGAAACACACAAGAACGCCTAAGAATGTGTCTCACTGGCTGCGCCCTGATTTTGATTTTGTTATTGTCCAGTCAATTGTCACATAATTCAGGTATGATGTGTGAGAGCAATTCTGCGCTGAATAGTAAAAATTTTCCTCTACTCTGCTTCTTGATAACTTGGGATACCACTTGGTCTTTTCTTCTGTTCTTGTTCTTGACTGTCTGTCACACCTTTTTTCCGTCCATCATTCTGTCCTTCCTTTCTTTGTTTTCTTTTTCTTTCTTTCTTTCTTTCTTTCTTTCTTTCTTTCTTTCTTTCTTTCTTTCTTTCTTTCTTTCTTTCTTTCTTTCTTTATTTATTTATTTATTTTCTTTCTTTCTCTCTTTCTGTTTTTTCTTTCTTACTTTCTTTCTTTCTTTCTTGCCTATGTACCTTTCTGTAGGTTCAGATAGTGCACAAAAAGTTGGACTTCAGCCATGTTACGTCTCGCTGTGGCTCCAAGGACAATATCAAACATGTCCCTGGAGGTGGCAATGTAAGTACTGCTGGAGCTGGATCACATTTTATGCTGATTTACCCTCATTCAGGCTGTCTTCTTCAAAATCGTGCTCAGCTGGGAATCTGTTATCTCTTTTTGAAAATAAAGACCAGACTGGTCACAGACAAGAGACAAAAAAAAAAGAATTTGTGCACATTTGTGTCACTTTGATTGGCAGCATTTGGGTGCATAGTATACTTCTTAACAGCTGGTTGGCATGTACTTACATAAGAATAGCTGTAAAGCTTTCATCACGTAGATATGACCTTTACTTGACTGTTAAATCAAAAGCCCCATTCTACACATTCTATTCTAACACTATCCCTACACTTCCAGTTAGGAATCCTGTATGATTCCATTCAAGTGTTATTTATAGCGAGCACTCATCTTTCAACTATCGTTCAGCTATAGCAATATGGAGAGCCTTTCTTTACATATCAAACACTTACATGAAAGGTTATCATTCTCAAAGTAACGTAGAATGAATGCAAACTAATTAGCACAATAATGCCTCCCACTGTTTGCATTTCAGATTGATTTCACTTAAATTGAACTAACCACAGGTTCTTCTGCCAACATTTCTAGACATTGTTCCCATCTGCTTCACAGAACACCTGCTGCACTATCCTGCTCCTTCTTACCCTACTGTTACCACTGTGCTGTGTCACATCAGTTAAACAAGAGATAGACTGGAAATGGCTCCAAGGGCGGCTCTAGGAGCTAAGGAATCATGATGCACCAAACGCAGCAGCTCCTCACAACATTTACATGAGCTAATAAATTTTTTTAAATATTTTTTTAATGAATGAATGCATAATGATGATAATGAATGCAAAACCCTAAAAAAAACATACACATACACACTCGCATTCCAGACATATTCTGCAACACTCACCTCCTCGTTGGACAAGGGTGGGGGG